>APFE031266553.1:31847-85500 GCA_000404065.3 Pinus taeda | reverse complement strand
TTTTCAGACTCCCTAAAAGAAAAGGCTCACCTGAGCATTTGTCACTTCGGGCTCACTAAACATTCGAAGGCGACTAGAGTCATCTTTTTTCCCTTTTCTCGACTCTTTAAAGATGAAAAGGTCAAGTTATGTCCTGGTGTCTTAAAATTTATTCGGCCACGTTCACCTTTCCTTGTTAGATCTTGTTTGCGTTAGTTTGAGTAGGGTCTTTTCTACCCTGCGCACACAGCTGTGGACTCTACTAGGCCTCTGCGCACATAGCTGCAGAGGCTCTATTTCCTAATACAACCCAAACTCGGACTTACAAACTTAGATCGAATACCGCATTCAAAAAACCATATTACTTCAAAATAGATCTAAACATTGCCTTCTACACCTAGAGCCTTACACTATTTATACATTCCCATGGTCCACAGATCATGGGTAGGCCGACACATTCTAAATTAAATTACAATATTTTAGGGCGGACTACCCTTAGACTTGAGCCATTACAATTCATGCTCTGTGCATTTTGTGGAGTCTTTACAATACCAATACCCAAAATGTGGGCTTTAAGCCCCAAAACCATTACGCAGGGGATCTGCTACCCAACAAATTGGCACTATGTTACAAATTAAGGTAAATACTAGGTTTGTGGGAAAATGTATTGGGGCAGGAAAGAGTCCCACAATTCCAATTCATTGCTAAGGTCCATATAGTTTTGTTTGAGCCAATTGTGAAGTTCGTAAAAGTCGAATTCACAATTGGTCTCCGTGACCTGATAGAGTTGATCAACTAAAGGATGGTGGTCCAAATCTATGGTTGGGGGCAGCATGGGATTCTATCGGGGAACTGATTTCCTCTTGGATGACATAATTGAGAAAATTGAGGAGTTGGTTTCCTGTAAATACCTAATCAGAGAGTTGTATGTTCGAGTGAAGAATTGGACAGGCCTGTGAATGCATTGAAACTACTGAGAATGATGGGCTCTGATAGAAATTGCAACAATAGTTGAGACAATTTTTGACAGAAAAAGGGAAAATAAGGGTTCATCATCCAGGAAATCAGAGCTTTATATAAAAAAATAGTTACTGTTCAAAAATTCATTTATTTTGGCACAGTTAATGCATAATGGACTTCTATAACGAATAAGGTGAAGAATGGATATATTATAATGGGGGGTGAAGAGGCACATGGCATTCGAGGATTGGGGGAGATATGGCGACGTGTGAGCATAGGAGGAAGGTGCAGGGATAAAGAGGCAAGCAAGAGCATGGTGGAGAGGGAGGAGGTATGTGGCAATAGGGGAATGGGTGTCATGGGAATGTGGCGTGGTAAAACAGTAAGGATCAAACCAATGAGTGGTCAATGGAAGGGAAAGTGGGTTTGAGGGGAACCCAAAGGGGAGTAGTGATAGGAAATGGTTTCGCAGGGGGGGGAGAGGAGTGCACGATAGGGTGACATGTAGAGGGAAGTGGGTTTGTGAAGACTGCTTCCTCGGACCCCCCTTGTCATATATCATTCAGAAGGAGTTGGGGGGGTGGAATGGTGTGGCCGCCATTGATCTGGGAAGGCCACATCCAATACGTTGGTTTGTGCCATTTTGTGGTAGCTGCCATTGATCTGGGAAGGCCACATCCAATCCGTTGGTTTGTGCCATTTGGTTACCACAAAATGACAAGATGCCGTATCAAATGTAGCCTATTACATCCCGACAAAAGGTTTTTTGTCATCTTTGACTTTAATAAAAGAAAAAACAAACCTGAATGCCTAAGTACCTTATTACAACTTGGTAATCATGATTAAATGACACGATTACATATTAAATCAAACTAATCTATCTTTAAACCTGATTAATTAACTCTTAACGAGATTAATTTATCCCAAAGGCACATTTTGATTTGCCAGCCTTTTATTGATTTTTCTAAGGTTTTCAATTTCTTTTTATGTGTTTGTTAATTAACCAAGATTAAATAATTTGGTTAATCCCTTTTTATTCTACCTATTCAATTTAAACCAAGATTATACTAGATGGTTGATTTATTCATTAACCTAGACTAACTTTATTTAATTTAGTTTAATCATGTTTAAACAATATGATTAAACTAGCTACTCTATTTCTAACTTTGAGGTGGCATTTGAACAAGATGCACACTTCCCTGAAAATTCCAAAAGTATTATTGATCTATTATTTTTATTGGAGTGGCATTTAGACTTGATCACTTTCATATATATTATTTGTGGGGTTCCTTCATTCTTTTTCTTTTTATTCTATTTTTCTCCTTTTTTTCATATGCATTTTTTAATCCTCTTTTTGTTTTTTCTCTATGTATATATATATAATTTTATTTTTGTAAATCATTTGCAGAATACAATATTATTTACAATTTCATCAACTAAAAGATAATAGTCAATCATCATTTGATCCCATGAATCATAGGACCCTAATAGATGTAATTTGTTCTTTTCTTTCTAATTTGAATTCAGTAGATAGATGTTATCCTTCTTTCCTTTCTATTTTACAATTAATTCTGAAAAAAACACATAAAAAGAAAAAAATTCTTTCATTACTCGTAGGAGTAGAGACAATTTAGGGAAAATATTGAGAAATGCCCCCACACCATCAAACAATCAACCTTCCCTCTTATTCAATGACTGTCAGCTTCCCTCTTTGACTGCAGGGGAATTAGAGGACCCATTAAGTGAACAACTAGAGATGTTTGAAGAGCCTATTGGGGAAGAAGAAGAAGAAACCATTCCACACACTTACACCATGGTTGAAAAAAAAATGATATTGAAAACATAAATGAGGGTGATTTTCCCATTAGAGAGACTAATGGAGATGCCAGGACGAAAAAGATAATCCCCTCTGCCCTTCCTCACTTCCATGGCTTAACCTCAGAGGATCCTGATACCTTTTTGTTTTCATTTGTTGTCATCTACAAAACTTATGATTATACCTCTAACGACCAGAAGTTGAATTTGTTCCTATCCACCCTTAAGGATGCATCCTTGTTCTAGTTCATGGGTTTACCTGGGGACAACATTATTACCTGGGCTCAAATGCAGCAAGCCTACAACAATAAGTACAGGGACTATTGTAGGTCTAAAGACACCAAAGAGGAAATAATTAGAATGACCTTGGGACATGATGAATCCTTGGAAGATTATGATGAAAGGTTCCAACTCAATTACAAAAGGGCTAAATGCACCCTTGATCCTAAATCACTCAAGTTGGTTCTTCTTAGAGGAATCAGGGAAGGCATTCTAGAAACCCTAAACATGTTGTTTGGAGGGAAAATTTATCATTTATCTTATGATGATATCAAGACAAATTTCAAAAACCATTCGAGAGCTTCTAGAAAGAAGGGTAGGGATAGTTAAGCTTTGGGC
Organism: Pinus taeda; assembly: GCA_000404065.3. Classification (NCBI taxonomy): domain Eukaryota; kingdom Viridiplantae; phylum Streptophyta; class Pinopsida; order Pinales; family Pinaceae; genus Pinus; species Pinus taeda. The sequence goes on along the minus strand of APFE031266553.1, from coordinate 82,128 downwards.
AGTTCCTCTTCCTCTAACACATCTATCAAGAGTAAAATTGGAAACATGTTGGAATACTTTAAAAGTGAAATGTTGCACACCCTTTCTTTTCAAATGGACACCATGTAGATCAAGAGGAAGCAGGAGGAAGCAAAGAGAGCCGTAGCTATTGTTTTCCCTAGATGCACTAGAAAGCACCCCAGAAATGAATGTCCATTGAATGTTATAGAGTTATGCTCGATCTGTGAGGAAATCAATTCCATAGATAAGAGCCCTTATCTGCCTGGATTGAAGATTGTATACTAAGGGGCTGAAGGTGGGACTGAAAAACTCTGTTATGTCAATCAAAGGAGGCCTCAAGGACCTTAAACATACCAGCAGGGCATGCAAGGGGCATCATATTCCTATTACAATCCCAATCAGAATGAATCCCTTCCCCCTTGGTGTTATCCTACTCATCCTTCATGGTCCACACCTTATCCTTGGTCTTATGCACCTCAATACCCTTTCCATCCTGCTAATCAATCATTTTAGCCATATGCTCCCCCATATGCTTCCCAACCATGCCTTTTGATGAGCTAGTGAAGAAATCTGAAGATAACCCTGGGATTGATTTGTCCCCAGTTGACTCAATTCTTGCTCATGTCAAAATGGTAGAATTTTGTCCATCTAAAACATTGAAAATCAACCCCTCTCTCTTAGCCCATCAGGAAGAGAAGTTGTGCAACATGATGAGAGATCACTTAGATGTGTTTTTTTGGAGCTATAAGGAAATGAAGGGAGTGCATATTTCGATGTGTACTCACCACATCCACATTAAGGAAGGATGCAAACCAGTGTGACAACCTCAAAGGATAATGAACCCATCCCTCAAAGACATAGTCAAAAAAGAATTGCAAGTTGGATGCAGGGTTCATTTACCCCATCGAAGATAGTGAGTGGGTGTCCCCTCTACTTTTGGTTCCAAAGAAGAATGGAAAGTGGAGGATCTGTGTGGATTACAGAGAGCTAAACAAAGCCACTATAAAAGACCATTTACCTCTACCTTTCATTGATCAAGTCTTGGATGGTCTTCCAAGGAAGAATTTCTTCTCTTTCCTGGATGGATTCAGTGGTTATAATCAGATCCAGATCAGCCCAATGGACCAAGATAAAACCAAATTCACTTGTCCTTAAGGTACCTTTTCTTATAGGTGTTCGGGCAAAGTGATTTCCTATCATTTAATTTCTCAACCCGACGGTTTTGTAAACTTGTGAAGCATGCGTGCACTGTATGTGCTAGAAATTGTATTTTAGTTTAGATCAATCTAACTACAAAATAACGAAAACCAATTCATCTAATCTATGAAATCAAATAATGAAAATGAAATTCAACTAACCTGTGAATTCAAAAACAACTAATGTATACTTATTTACTCCAGCATTCAATTATGAAGTGTTACCTTCTTGAGATGATGTGTAAGCAACTATTTATACTTTAACTTCTAATGTCCTAGAAAATCAAGTAAAGTGTGCAGAAAATAACAGTAATTGCATGTATTAAATATTCAACCATTAAATCTTGAAATATGATTAAATCAATTTCTTAGAATGATTTTAGGAATATCAGTTAATGCAATTAAATGAGGATCTTAAAAGAAAATATAAAAGCATGAAAATGTAAATCTCAATGATTGCATAGGTTGAACATTCAATCACCCAATTTGAAGTCACCTTCTTGGTCTGATCCTTTATTCAATTATACAATGAATTGATGGTTTGATCTAAGAAAGTAAATAATAGAACATGAAAGGAAACTAAATAACTATGAGCCCTTGCCTCAAACTTAATCCAATTAGAAAATACATAAATATTCCCTATTGAAATGTTTTTAGAAAATCAAATATTACACAGTCATTCTAAAACTAATACTAAGAAAGCAAATGAATTTTAATCTATAAAAGCAATTAAGTCTCACAATCATTAGATGGCCATTCTAATAGTGTATGAGGATGGCAAGTGAAGAAGCTCCATATGCAAGCAAAACTAAATCTTCAAATCTCCAAGTATAAGCTCCAAATTCTCTATTAAAAACATGAGCATTTCTCCAACTTTACACATGCCTTTCAAAGGAGAAGGCTCTCCTATTTATACAAAAACATAAGAAACTACCCTATTTAGTGAAGATCCACTAAAATTTCATATAGTTACAACCAAATAGCTCATAATGAGACACATATCCCCAAAGTGTCTCATAGAGTTCTAATCCAAATAAGAAATGATGAGACACCTCATAGAGTTACAATCCAAATAGGACACATATCCTTCTTTGACCTTTATCCAAATCTTCTTTGAAGGGAATTCGAATTTGAGCATTGGAGGCCACATAAGGGTGTCTTGGAAGCTTCCAAATGACCTACACATGTCATGAAACTCAAGACACATATATAGATACATGCAACCAAGTTAATTTCCTAGTTTTTAATCATAAATTCACTTTAAACACATAAAATAAATAACTTTGGTAAATATGGATCCTAACCCATATATTTATGAAAATGGTGGCTAATGAAAGGTTATATGGTTATGGAGTTGCGACATGTGAGTGAAATGGTAGCGATAAAGGTGAAAGTGGATGTCATTTTGAAGACATTTTGGAGGCACAACATGCGAATGCTCTTAATAAGGGTGACTCGATGACGCTGTCACACAGAATAGGCCCAGTGGGGACCATCAAAACATGAATAAATGATGGTTACTCATGATGAAATTGATAAGTGAGATGATAAGAATTAAGAGGAGGTGGACCTCAAAGTACAAGTGTCCCTTTATGAAGAAATTTGATTTTGAGAGGCGACGAAGTGACCCTTCTTGGAAAAATGGCTTCCTGGTGAAGTGTCAAATCATCAAAAACTAAGAGAGGCCCATTATATTACTTGATGAGAGCTTTCCAATGGTGCTATTGGTTCGTTCAATTGAGCTAAGGTTTGGTCGCAATGGGCGACGATAAATTGTGGTTTTTCCTTTAACATGACGTTTTCCCTCAAATTTGAGAGGAGGAGAAGAACCAAAATCTTGTGGAGATCGTAATGGAAAAACCAACCATTGGAATCAAGATCAACAACTTCTAGGCAAGTTGCCTTACTTGTCTAAAGATGGCCTTAATACTTCTTGGAATGATGGTTCCTGGTGAAGAATTAAGGGAAGAGGAAAATGAGAATGAACTCCCAGAGGAGGTGTAAAATCGTGCTCACCCACTACGTCAAACATGGGGACTATGTGGACATAGAGTAGAATATTTGAAGATATGGTATCAAATGTCTACGATATGCGATGTGCATATGGCTCGCTGGAGAGGCCGGTAGGACAAACTATCCATGGAATGGGAGGATACTCAACCATACCTAGATTGAGTGGGATTTAGGCTGAGACTTATGTTAATCAATTGAGAAGATAGCTAGGGGAAAACCATTATGCCCCCAAGCATGGGATACTACCCGCAGACATATGTGATGGAGGGGACTAATCTGGTATGCAAAGGTGGGAATGATGCCGCCTAGCAAGAGGATTTTGTGGAGCGCCATTCTGTTTTGAGTGCTCGAAAAGGGATTCAAGCATCTCGACCCAACTTGGCACAAGATCCTCCAAAGGATGATAAGGAGGTGTAGGGGCCTATGTGTCCCTAGTATTATATGAGTGTACTAGATGTATTTAGAGTGGCAGACTCTAAATATGGAAGGAAGTACGCACGATGGTGCATATCATCCCAAGGATAATCAGGGTTAGTCATGGCTTCCATGATGTCCTCATCAATATGGAAGATGGAGGCACGGGTGGAATATTGACTACATGATGTGGCGGTTGTACCTGGTGCATCAACCTGAGAAAGAAGGTTCACATACGCATCATCTGGAATGGTAGATGACGAGTTAGTAGATGGAAGATCTACGGATGTTGAGGCCTGGGATTCTGTCGAAAGAGGTTCGATAGAAGTGCGCGCGGAAATCTCAGAAAGATTTTTCTGCAAGGAACTCAAGGATGACGACAGGTAAAGGATATGGTTTGTGGTGTTTGTCATCTCGACATCAGGGGAAGGGATCACGATGGTGGGACCAGAGTCCCCCTGTTATTGTTTACTAGTGGTACCATAATCCATGGGTAGAGGAGTAAATGATCCAATACGAGTGGCCTCGTATTCATGAAGCGCCTCAAGGCAATCACAAAATTCATCGAGACAAGGGAAACAATGGGAATAGTGACCATGATGATCGCATAGGGAACAAGGGTGATTTGTGTGTAACGTTATGAGTTTCTTGGGTGGACCCAAAAAGTTAACATGGACTTTAGGGATATTTGACTCAGGGAACATTTCATGAACCAAAGGTTTGAGATGAGGAAGTTCAGGATAATTATTGGTGGCATGCCCAACAACTTTATACAAAGCGCACATAGGTGACAACTTTGGGGCCTTAGGGGCTGGAGGAGCTTGGGGAGCCTTGTTCTTAGGTTCTTTCCTCTTAGCTTTGTCCCCTTGTCCAGATGCTTTCGCAACAGGAGTGGGTTCCAGTTGAGGTTGTGATGGAACTGAAGCAGCGACAAGGGTCGTAGGGACCGGTTGAACTGGGGTCAAATCACGATAAGGTCTTAGACGACTCGACAGAATGCTTTCAGGGGGGTCAATCTATCATACTATAATCCCAAATGTCATGTGAGGAAGGACCAGTGAAGCCATGAAACAGACAGAAAATACTCTCAGAGGGGGAAATAAGAAAGGTATCTGGCCTGCAGGGTAATGTCCCAACAGAATAGCTCCTGGATGGTTGAGACCTAGAGGAATAGTTCTTGGTGGAAACATAGGATAGGCACCCACAAACGGAGGAGGTCCTGGGGGGGTGGATCCAGAGGGCACAACTAGGATGGTAACCGTAGGCTGATGAGGAGCTAGTTGCGGATCAGATGCACCAGACTGCTTGAGGGCAACCCGTGACGCTTGTCACATGCAAACACTCAAAGAGTTGGGCTCTGAGATGAAAGGGGGAGGACCAGGCAAAGCAACCAACAATGAGGAATATTTATAGACTCTGGGTGAAACACCAGTGAGAGGAGTTGGAGACTACTTATTTGACATCGATGAGATAATGGACTCAGGGGAGGTCACAGATGCCGACTCGTAGTAAGTCAACTGATCGATGGTAATGATCTTCCCTTCATGGGGGAATCACATCTTGCGGAACACCACAAATGCGATGGCTAACATAGCATATGTGCAACTACAACCCAAGAGAATGTTGTAATCTAAAGAGGCATCAATAACCTCAATGTCTACGTGGAAAGTCTTTCCCGGAAGGGTCAGTGGACAGTTGCGATACATGCCAAGAGGCTGGGAGGATTGATGTCCCAAGCATGAAAAGTGATGGTGGATGGGCACAACTTAGGTGACTTAAGTTATTTCCAAACGACAGTGGACATCACACAGGTGGATGCACCTTCAACAATAATGCATTGGGAGATGATGGCATTACAGACTCGAACTGGTATCTGGAAAGCAAGAGATGAAGGTAATGGGGGATTTTCTGATGTATCTATTAGGAAGACAATCAAATGATCGTCGGAAGGATCTACTATGACCAAAGCACTTAGTAGAGCTTTCTTTTGAGATGGGCACGATGTGAGTACTTCCAGCATCGACATGGAAGTAGGTGATTGTGCCAAGTTGTCTACAATACTATATGTATGGGCAGCTTGGATATAAGTCGTGTTACGACATAATGGTCCCTTGGGGATCTTAGGAATTGGCTCAAATTTAGGTTGAGGGATCTGTAGTGGAACATTTGGTGTCGTAAGAGGATTATTAGATGTTTTGGTTTTGGATTTAGTGGCAGACGAAGTCGATGTCTTGTCATATTGACGTGACCGAGTTCGCAGGTTGATATCGAAGGGGTTAACATCATCAAAATTCATCATTAGGATCTGTAGTCACCAGGACCAGAAGGTTGGGGGGGATGGGCTACTTGACCTAGTTGAGGTTGAGCAACAACAAATCCTTGCCGAGGGAAAGGATTTGTAAGCATTGCTAGTTGAGATGGCCCAGGATTCTGAGGTAATTGTTGACCTCTAGAAGCTGCTTGAGCTTCCCACATTTGGCACATCTGGGGTAAGAGAGAACACTCATGTGTATAATACCCATGTACACCACAACATGCACAAGGCTTGTTTGTATGAATAACCTTGTTATGCTTGGGTTGGCTGCCCTGTTGTTGGTTGTTGGTGTTAGGCTGGTTCCCGTGGGGTTCACTAGGTTGATTACCTTGATTACCCTGGTTACCCTTGTTACCTTTCCCTTATTATTTTTCTTCGAATTTTGGGGATTGGTTGCACTCTGCTGTGAAAGCACTTGACCCTGAGGGGGTGGTGGATGTTGGGGCTGAGGATGCATGGGAGGCTGCGACCCTAATGCTTGAGGGGCTGGAGTGCTCAACTATGCATAAGGAGGAGGAATGGTTTGGTAGACTATTTGGGGCCCTGAAAACTTTTTGCTAGCAAGAGGGGCATGAGTGTTAGAGGAATTGGTGCCCCCCTACGGATAGCCATAACTTTTCTGAGTATATGGCGAAGGGTGTGAAAGGGTTCCAACGATACCGTCGGCTGCGCAAGATGCCCCCGGTGCATTGGCACTTACAGGATGAGGGAGGTATGGAATGACTGTATAGACATAATCAGATTCTGCATAATTCAAGTCATATCTTAGAGCAGTTTGGAGAGCTTCTTCCTCTGTCTAAGGAAAATGGGACATGACATCTTTTCCAATGGGTGCTAAAAGGCTGTTAAGAAACCAATCTAGATAAACACGATCTTCGAAGGGCGAGGCACTGCATGCACTCCTCCTTCTACGCCACTCTTTAACATGGTTGGAAATGCGAGTGGCGGAGGATTGACAGAATGAGGTCAATAGATCCATACTAGTGTCGTACCATAGAGGTAACTGGAAATATGAGAGGAACGCTTTAGCAAGTGTCACGAAAATGGAATGAGATGCAAAGGGTTGGTCTACATACCATTTTGCAGGGTCTCCAGTGAGTGTGCGTTAGAATAGCCAAAGACGAATGGAGTCATTGGTAATGGAATTGGACGAACACCACATGTGGAAGAAGCAGACATGGTTGGTAGGATCCTCTCCAACATTACTATCAAAATTTGGGATGTCTGAGGGAAGCTTAGTTGGCATATCAGCCTAACCAACATCGTGGTGTATGGGGTCGTTTATCAACTGGCTAAAATCTGGTAGACTTAACCCAGCCATAAAAGGGAGCATGGAGGCTGCCAGAACGGTTCTTGAGACTGTTCCGCTTGATGTGGGATAGAACTAGAGCCGACACCAGGTTGGGTTCCTGCACCAGCTATAGGTCCAGACATGGTGACGATATGCGGTGAAGGAGGCTTGAAATTAGATGAGGAATCAGATGAGCTAGGAGAAGAGTCGGTATGGGGACTCGGAGGGCTATGAACTCGAACCCAACCGGGAAGGGTAATATGCCCAAGTGGAAACTATGGGTGAAGGCCTAATAGTCTTCGCGATAAACGCCTTGGTGGTGCAATGGGGAAAAGACACACGTGACACAGAAATGGTTAAGGGAGATCAATAATATGCTTTTTTCTCGATGAGGGGAGATAAATTTATTATGTTAAGTCTTGGCTTGGAAGTGTAAACCAAGCGCCCTTCACTTAAGGTGTGCTTATGTGTGCAAGTGTATTTATTTATTAAGCCCAGAGTGTGTTTGTAAAAAATAAAAAAACTTGCTGAAAATAAACTAAAATTAACAACAGAAAATGAACAACAAAACACTTAGCTAAACCCCACCCAAATTGGGTTTGAAAACACTATGCTGGCTAGTGGCTAAATCAATGGAAAACACAATAACAAGGTCAAGAGATCTAATTATCAGTGTGACTGGGATCAAATGGCACTAGGCTGCTGGAAAGTGGTGCAACACCAACAAAAAACCAGAGAGGAAGATCGCTGCAAAAAGATAGGGAGATGGGTGAAAAACCTAGGGAAACTGCTGGGACCCTAAGGGAAATGACCAAATAAGTTTTAATATGAAACTATGGATGGTGACAACCTATCTTTATAGATCTGAAACAAAAGGGTACAAATATGGAAAATATGGATGAAAGTGCTGCAGAAACTCAAATTACTCACTCAGCTAAAGTCCTCCTATAAAGGTGGAAGCGTACTAGACGCCCTAAGGAGTTAAATTCCACTTTGACGAGTAAAATTAGAGTAGATCAAGGCCTAAGCGGGATGAGACAGAGGCCAAAAAACCCAACAGATAGCTCTCGACAAAACCCAGAAAAAGATCTAATAAAAACACAAAAAACCCTTAAATCGCAAGCACTGACCTGTTTTTAGGCGAGATCGCACTTTTTGGGCTGAAAGGTGTGCTATAGACTTTAGATCGCACTTTTGGGGCTAAAAATGCGATTTTTGCTCCTTGATTCCTAGTCGGAAAATCTCGGAAAAAACTGCCATGTCTGTTGCGGCTGGTTCCCGTGACCTACAGAAAAGACCAAAAAACTTGCAGAAGTCATAAATTTAATAGATCTAGAGTTAAAAAGCTAGAAAACAACATTAAGAGACTGAAAAAAGAAGAAAATCTAAGCTAAAAGTTGAAGGTCACCCAGGTTTCTGGATCTGAAGTAAAAAACCCAGTGGATTAGCCAATTTTTTTGTAGTGTTTTCTTCTCAAAGATGTATGAAAAGAACCCACTTAAGACTGTGGATTACAAACAATCTTTACAATATAAATGACTGCTAAACATTGTAGATCTGCAACAACTGATCAAAACGAAGCTTGCCAAAGTCCTGATCTATGCCACAATCATAGTTAAATAGCAAAAAGAAACAATGATAATTCTAATCATCTAATGGAAACTAGATATACAAAGAATAGATTTTATTATAACACTTGTGAAGGGAACAAATAAATGTTACCACTCCCCCTCTATGGTATGGGTTCTTGGTTATCCTCAAACGTCTTCATCTTTTTGATAGAGTCTCTCTCCTATATAATGTGTAAACCCAACAAAAATAATGTTTGAGCTCAATGGGAACTCAATTGGAAGAAAAATGGTGGTGGACAATGAAAATAATCAAAGTTACAACAATGAGTGCACCAATGAAAATAATCAAAAGTGAATAATGAATGGAAAACCCTTCTATTTAGAAAAAAATATTGACTTATCCTTGAATAATGAGCAACAATAAAATATTATTAACCCCATTCTTGGAATAACCTCTTGGAATATTTTATTATATTTGGTTAGGAGGGAAAAAATATTTAAACTTTTTTTATAAATAATAAATAAATAAATGATTTATTTATCATCTCAATAAATTAGTTAAGGAATAATAAAAAAATGATTTATTTAATTATTCCTAAGCGATTTAGTCAAATTTGACAAGGAATAATAAATAATTAATTATTCCCAGAGAAAAAGAAGATAATTAATAATTTATCTATTGATTTTTCATAATTGAGTCAAATATGACAAGGAATAATAATTGAACAATGGTTTAATTAATCATTCCTAGAAGAAAATGAAATAAATAGTGATTTATTTAATTATTCTTCACGGGTTTAACTATAAATTACTTAAGAAAGGTGGTTTATTAAGTAATTTCTCACAGTGAAAACAATTTTACTATGGTAAAATTGGCTTTGCATGGTGTACTTCGATCCATCTAGTAAATTAGGCTAGATGATCAATTTTTTGGTGAATAGATTTCCTCCCAGCGTACAAGTGTTAGGAGCAAAACGTATGACCGAAGTACGTTGTAAAGACATAATCACTAGACAACAAAGTGGAGTCAAAGAGAGAGAGAGAGACCAATAGAGCTGAAGCGAAAGAGGATAAGGACAGAGGGGGCGAGAATAATGCAAGTCTTCTTTTATGCTGTGGTTCCAGACCTCAATGAGGCGGGGGAGGCATACCCATACTCGCCGAGATAACTTAGTACAAAAATAATGGTGTGCCCAGAAACATAAAATTGAGCAATGAAGTACATGCTGCATGGTACATCACATGCTGGCATAACAGAGCCAGAAAATAATACAATGTATCTCACATACGTAATGCACCTGGAAAAACATGAGCTAGGATTGAATAAAATAATATCTGAGTACATGAGATATAATGGCCCTTCCCTCAAAAAATGGGTGGGAGGGAGGGTAGAAGAACCGGAGAAGCCCTCCTGAATAGGGAAGGGCTATGCAAAACTGAATGGACCATATGAAGGAGACGTGCACGCTATGAACACCGCTATGGGTAGGAACTGAACCCATCAACTCTATGGAACTACATCTGAGGCTGTAGCATAATAGGAATGCATACATGCATGTGGGGGGATACCTGAAGGGCCACCCCCTCATGAGGTCTGAAACATCTCACACACACCCAGGAATCACTGGTGCAATCTGCTGCATCACTGGACCATCAAGTGTATGAATTGTGCACATTAAACAACTAAGTCAAAGGGAAATAATGGGTCCCTCTACTTGATCTGAGGCACCAAACAAGAATGGAATCTGGAACAAAGATACACCGCCCTCTAGGCTGTTCTTTTGGAATAAATGAGTTGATGTCGATAGAATAGGGCTTGCAATAGGTGAGGCAATGAGGATCCTCAACTAAGGCACGAGGGAAAATAGTAATGTGATTGATGGACTCACACCATGGATAATGGGAAAAGTGGTATTGAGGGACAAACAAATGACTTCCCTTGTTAGAGCATAAAGTGCATGGTTGACTTGGTAACGACTGACTCAACTCCGGAGGGGACGTGGATAGTATGATTGGAGGGAAAAATGGGCAACACAGGATGAACAATATGAAAATATGGATGGAATACTATGACATGATATAATGGGACGTGAAACAGACTCCATGGATGCAAAGGTGACTCATCACGGATGCTCTGAACCAGGGTGACTCGATGACACTGTCACATAGAATAGGTCCGGTGGGGACCATCAAAACATGAGTAAATGATGGTTACTCATGAAAAAAATCGACAAGTGAGATGACAAGAATTAAGAGGAGGTGGAACTCAAAGTACAAGTGTCGCTTTATGAATAAATTCGATTTTGAGAGGCGACGAAGTGACCCTTCTTGGAAAAACGACTTCCTGGTGAAGTGGAAAACCATCAAAAACAGAGAGAGACCCATTATATTACTCGATGAGAGATTTCCAATGGTGCTAATGGTTCATCAAAATGAGCTACGGTTTGGTTGCAATGGGCGATAGAAAAACTGTGGGTTTTCCTTTAAAAGAATGTTTTCCCTCCAATTTGAGAGGAGGAGAAGGCCCTAAAACTTGTGGAGATCGCAACGGACAAACCAAACGTTGGAATCAAGATCAAAGACTTTCAAGCAAGTGGCCTTACTTGTTTAAAGATGGCCTTAATGCTTCTTGGAACGATGGTTCCTGGTGAAGAATTAAGGGAAGAGGAAAACGAGAATGAACTACTAGAGGAGGCCTAAAATCATGCTCACCCACTAAGTCAAACATGGGGATTATGTGGACATAGAGTAGAATATTTTAAGATATGATATCAAACATCTACGATATGCGATGTGCATATGGCTTGCCGGAGAGGTCGATAGGACAAACTATCCAAGGAATGGGAGGATAATCGACCATACCTAGATCCAGTGGGATTTAGGCCGATACTTATGTTAATCAATTGAGAATATGGATAGGGTAAAACCATCATGCCCTAAAGCATGGGAGACTACCTGCAAACATATGTGATGGAGGGTAATGATTTGGTATGGAAAGGTGTGAATGATGCCCCTTAGCAAGAGGAGTTTGTGGAGCACCATTGTGTTATGAGTGCTCGAAAAAGGGATTCAAGCATCTCAACCGAACTTGGCACGAGATCCTCCAAATGATGATAAGGAGGTTTAGGGGCCTATGTGCCCCCAGTATGATATGGGTGTATTAGATGTATTTAGAGTGGTGGAATTTAAATATGGAAGGAAGTATGCACGATGGTGCATATCGTCCCAAGAATAATCAGTGGTAGTCATGGCTTCCATGATGTCCTCATCAGAATGGAAGATGGGGGGACGGGAGGAATATTGACTACATGATGAGGTGGTTGTACCTAGTGCATCAACAAGAGAAAGAAGGTTCACATACTCATCATCTAGAATGGTAGACGATGAGCTAGTAGATGGAAGATCTATGGATGTTGAGACCTGGGATTCTGTCGAAAGAGGTTCGATAGAAGCACACAGAAAAACCTCAGAAAGGTTTGTCCACGAGGAACTCAAGGATGATGACAGGTAAAGGATATGGCCTGTGGTGTCCATCATCTCGACATCAGGGGGAGGGATCACGATGGTGGGACTGGAGACCCCCTGTTTTGGTTTACTAGTGGTACCAGAGTCCACGGGTAGAGGAGTAGATGATCCAATACGAGTAGCCTCGTATTCGTGAAGCGCCTCAAGGCAATCACAAAATTCATCGAGATGAGGGCAACAATGGGAATAGTGACCATGATGATCAAATAGGGCACAAGGGTGATTTGTGCTTAACATCCTAAGTTTCTTGGGTGCACCCAACAAGTTAACATGGACTTAAGGGATATTTGACTCGGGGAACGTTTCATGAACCAAAGGTTTGAGATGAGGAAGTTTGGGACAATTATTGGTGGCATGCCCAACAAATTTACACAAAGCGCACAGAGGTGGCGAATTTGGGGCCTTAGGGGCTGAAGGAGCTTGGGGAGCCTTGTCCTTAGGTTCTTTCCTCTTAGCTTCCCCCCCCTATCTTGATGCTTTCGCAACAAGAGTGGGTTCCTGTTGAGGTTGTGATGGAACTGAAGCAGTAGTAGGGGCCATAAGGATCGGTTGAACCGAGGTCAAAGCATGATAAGGTCTTAGCTAACCATGCGGAATGCTTGCAGGGTGGGTCAATGTACCATACTGAGATCCCCAATGTCATATTAGGAAGGACCAACAAAGCCAAGACAGGGGCAAAAAATACTCCCGAAGGGGGAATAAGAAAGGTATCTAGCCTGCAGGGTAATGTCTAAGTGGAATAGCTTCTGGATGGTTGAGAGCTGGAGGAAAAGTTCCTAGTGGAAACATAGGAGAGGTACCCACAAACGGAGGAGGTCCTAGGGGGTGGATCCAGAGGGCTCAATTGGGATGGTAATCACAAGGTGTTGAGGAGCTGGTTGCAAATCAGATGTACCAGATTGCTTGAGGGAAGCCCGTGACACTTGTAACATGCAAACACTCAAAGAGTTAGGCTATGAGATGAGAGGGGGAGGACCAGGGAAAGCACCCAACAATGATGAATATTTATAGACTCTGGGTGAAACACCAGTGAGAGGATTTGGAGACTCCTTATCTAACACCGACGAGATAATGGACTCAGCAGAGGTCACGAATGTCGGCTCGTAGTAAGTCAACTAATCGATGGTAATGATCTTCCCTTCATGGGGGAAGCAGATCTTGCGAAACATCGCAAACACGAAGCCTGACATAGCATATGTGTAACTACGACCCAAGAGAATGTTTTAATATAAAGGGACATCAATCACCTTGATGTCTACGTGGACAGTCTTTCCGACAAGGGTCACTGGACAGTTGCGATACATGCCAAGAGGCTATGAGGAGTGACCGTCCCAAGCACACAAAGTGATGGTGGATGGGGGCAACTCAGGTGACTTAATTTGTTTCCAAATGACATCGGGCATCACATAGATGGATGCACCTTCGTCACTAATGCATGGGGAGATGATGGCATTACAGACTCGAACTGGTATTTGGAAAGAAATGGATGAAGGTAATGGGGGATTTTCTGATGTATCAACTAGGAAGGAAATCAAACGATTGTTAGAAGGATCTAATGTGCCCAAAGCAGTTAGTAGAGATTTCTTTTGAGATGGGCACGACTGGAGTACTTCCAACGTTGACATGGCAGCAGGTGATATAGCCAAGTCGTCTATAATACTATATGTATGGGTAGCTTGGTTAGAAGCCATGTTAAAACGTAATGGTCCTTGGGGATCTTAGGAATTGGCTAAAATTTAGGATGAGGGATCTATAGCAGACCATTTGGTGTCATAAGAGGCTCAGTAAATGTTTTGGTTTTGGATTCAACACCGGACGAAGTCGACGTCTTGTCATATTGACACGATCGAGTTTGCAGGTTGATATCGAAGGGGTTAACCTCATCAAAATTCATCATAAGGATCTGGTAGTCACCAGGACTAGAAGGTTGGGGGGGATGGGCTGCTTGACCTGGCTGAGGTTGAGCAGCAACAAATCCTTTATGAGGAAAGGATTTGTAAGCACCTTCGGTTGAGATGGCGCAGGATTCTAAGGCGATTGTTGACCTCTAGAAGCTGCTTGAGCTTCCCACATTTGGCGCATCTTTGGTAAGAGAGGGCACTCATATGTATAACGGCCATGTACACCACAAAAAGTATAGGGCTTGTTCATATGAATAACCTTGTTTTGCTTGGGTTAGCTGCCCTGTTACTGGTTGTTGGTGTTAGGTTGGTTCCCTTGGGGTTCACTAGGTTGATTACCTTGATTACCCTGGTTACCCTTGTTACCTTTCCCCTTATTATTTTTCTTTGAATTTTGGGGATTGGTCGCACTCTGCTGTGCAAACACTTGACCCTAATGGGGTGGTGGCTGTTGGGGCTGAGGATGCATGGGAGGTTGTGGCGCTAATCATTGAGGGGGTGGAGCACATGGTTGTGCATAAGGAGGAGCACCGGTTTGGTAGACACGTTGGAGCCCTGAAAACATGTTGCTAGCATGAGGGGCATGAGTGTTAGAGGAACTGGTGCCCCCTTGTGAATAGCCATAACCTTGCTGAGTATATGGTGAAGGGTGTGAAAGGGTTCCAACAATACCGTCGATGATGTGAGATGCCCTTGGTGAATTTTCACTTTCAAGATGAGGGAGGTATGGAATGACGGTATAGAAATAACCGGATTGCACATAATTCAAGTCATATATCATAGCGGTTTGGAGAGCTTCTTCCTCTGTCTGAGAAAAATGGGACGCATCATCTTTTCCAATGGGTGCTAAAAGGCTCCTAAGAAACCAATCTAGATAGACACTGTCTTTGAAGGGTGGGGAATGACATGTGCTCCTCCTTCTACGCCACTGTTGAACATGGTCGAAAAGATGAGTGGCAGAGGACTGACAGAATGAGATCAATAGCTCCGTACCAGTGTCGTACTGGAGAGGTAACTGGAAATATGAGAGGAATGCTTTAGCAAGCATTGTGAAAATGGAATGGGATGCGGTGGGCTGGTCTACATACCATTTTGTAGCATCTCTAGTGAGCGTGTGTTGGAATAGCCGAAAATGAATGGAGTCATCAGTAATGGAGTTGGATGAACAACACACGTGGAAGGAGCAGACATGGTTGGTAGGATCCTCTCCAACATTACCCTCAAACGTTTGGATGTCTAAGGGAAGCTTAGTCAGCATAGAATGCCAACTAACATTGTGGTGTATGGGGTTGTTTATCAACTGGTTAAAATCTGGTAGACTTAACCCAACCATAAAAGGGATCCTGGGGGCTGTCGGAACAGTTTGTTATGAAACCAGCTCACAAAAAGATACAAAAGATAGATGAATGCCTTAGAAATAAGCCTGTTCGAGGGGCAACCTCCTTTACATTACACAAATGAACAATTCTTAGATGATACAAATGACAAGACCTCCTTTCTATATAGGAGTCTAAGGGGTCATAATATAATCGGAGCCGACATAACAATAATAATATAAGGGCACAATAATAACAATAGTGGGCTTCTATGGGGCACAATAGTAACAATATGGGGACTACATGGGTACAACAATATAAATAAGGGGGTTGTACTAATAACAATAAGGGTTACACTAGTAGTATAGGGGCCTAACATGCCCCTCTCCTTCAAAAAGTGTTGTCCTCAACACTTGAGTAGTTCTTGATGCTTCTGTATAAAATTATTGTCCTCCCATGTGGGGTCTTCAATGGGTAAGTTCTTCCACTTGATGAGATACTCTGAAATTGATCGATTTCGTAGCTATCAAGTTCTTGTTTCTGTGACTGCTCGATGTTCCAATATGATTTTTCCTTCCTCTTCAAGTTCTCGCAATATTGTTTGAATTGGGATCTTCTGCAACTTTTGAATGAGTGACCACACTTCTTTGTCCTTCTTCTATTCATCCCTTGCTTCATTTATCCAATCTGGTTGGATAATAGAAATAGCACAAAACAATGCTTTCACATCCTCATCCTTTCTTGAGAGTGCATTTGCAACAAAATTTTTCTTCCTTTTCTAAAGATGATGTCAAAGACATAACCCAACATATTTGTGACCCAATTTTTCTATTCTTCTAAAGATAATATTTGTTCTAAAAGTATTTAAGACTATCATGATTTATTTTTACCTTGAAGTGTCTTCCCATTGGGTAAGGTCGCCATTTCTTAAGTGCATGTAGTATTGCCAACATTTCTTTCTCATAAATAGCTTGCTTGAGATGTAGCCGTAAAAATACCCAATCACCTACATCAAAACATTTTTCACTGCGATGTTGTTGATCTACCTGTTGTTTTCATTCGATTTTGCACCAAAGTGGCGTTATCCTTTAAAAGTTGGAGAACTTGTTGTTGATGCTCGATGTGATCTTTCACTGCTTGAACCTTTTTCTTCTTGATATGTCCTGCTATCTTTAGAGTTTGGGGAGTCGTAATTTCTTCCAATGCTTTACAAGATATGGTTGGATTCATTTCTTGATGCTCGATGTGATCTTTCACTTCTTGATATGTCCTTCTATCTTGATAGTTTGAGGAGTGGTAATTCCGGCCAATGCATTACAAGATATGGTTGGATTCATTTCTTATTTCTCGATGTGATCTTTCACTTCTTGAACCTTTTTCTTCTCGATATGTCCTTCTTGTTAGAAAATTATATATTACAGAGTAATGGAACACATAGAATATTGCATAAATATAAACACAGAAAATGCATAAAACCAAAGTGACACAGATATACATGGTTCACCCAGTTTGGGCTACGTGCACCCCGAACAACCAATCCTTCCTTTCTATTATCCAGCAAAATGAAGAGACACAACCTACAACAGATCCGTTGTAATATCCTCTGTTTTCTCTCACAGTCTCACCTCTCTGTTTCTCGCTCGGAGAATACACATCATGTTACACAGCCTCAATACAATGCCCTCATACAAAGAGAGGGGTTGCCTTCTAGGGAAAAAATCCCTAAACTAAACATAAGTTCTACTGTCAGATCATCCGCCTAATGAACGGCCTAGATTGACCAGAAGTTACTATATTTTTACAAGGCAATTTTACATCTGTTTTTGGCTTCGGGGGTGCTGCCCCTAAAACCCTTACCGGGGGACCGTTGGCACCCGGACCCCCAGCCCGGGGGGGGGGAAGGATCAGCCCCCCATGAACCCTCGCGGGGGGGAAAAGTGCCCACATCCCCCGCATGGAGGGGTGTACAAACTTCCTGGGGTATACATCCGGCTGAAACAAAGACCTCTAAATAATCATGCTCCACACCCAACACTTCTATCTTGAGAGTTTGAGGAGTGGTAATTCTTGCCATTGATTTACAAGGTATGGTCAGATTCATTTCTTCTTTCTCTGGGGTTGGTTCTTGGTGTATATCCTCTTCTTTTTATGTTTCTTGATCCTTTTCTTCTTCCTCTTCATAATCTATGTAAAATAATTTCTTCTCAGCACACTTATGACCTTTAGTGCATTTGCTATCACAATTGTAACAAAGCCCTTTTTCTCTTTTTTCTTCCAATTGTTGTGGTGTCACCCTTGTAGGTTTTGGAAAGCTAGGAGAAGAAACACTTCCATGTTTATAGTTGTGAGGGGTAGAATTCCTTGTTTCCATAATTTTGCTTTCCACTTTTCTTGCTAACCTGAATGCCTTCTCCAATGAACTAGGTTCCCAAAGATGAACCTCATGTTGAATGTTATCCTTTAAAGTCCTGATGGAGACATCAATCCTCTGCTTCTCTGGAATATCATTTTACCTTATATTCAATTTTTGAACGTCCTCAATGTGCTCTACTATTGAACACTTTTGTTTGAGATTTATCAATTGGCTAAAGAAGGTGTTTCTCTTTGTATCCTCATAATGTGCTATCATTTCCTCTGTGAAAATTGACCACGTGACAAGTGGTTTATGACAACAAAGCCCTTTATAACATAAAAATTGAATTGGTTCTAAATAATTAGATGCAATACATACCTTTTGTAATAGTATCACACCATGTAGATAAAAATATTTCTCCATCTGTAGTATCCAATTTATCGGCTCCTTGCCATCAAACTTCCTCATCTCACTTTTTATTGATTTTAGGAGCTTGATCTTGAAACTATTGTAACTCTGTAATTTCAGATCTTCCATTTCTAAGATTGCAACCTATAGTAGTCCTCTGTGTCCTCTTTCCAATGCCACCAGTCTGATCGAAATTTGATTTTTCAAGAAAGAGTTATGCACAATCTCCCAATAGGACCTGATTATACACCTTTTCAGAATATCGAACTTGTATGACATTCCACGTGTCACTGTTTTGACCTTCGGATTTGAAACATACACAAAAAAGACTATGATCCATCCTCTTTCTATAACTTCTTACGAAATTTCAATTTGATGCTCAGAGAGAAAGTTGTGACGACTTTCCCAAGGTCACCTGTTTAAGATGTAATTTGGGAGTCTGCAAAAATCTTAACTTCCTCATATCATATATCCAAAAATATAGCGAGACAAGATCTAAAATTTGGACCCGAGGTTCAGACCAATTTCTTCTCAAATGGGGTTTCTTTTTAGCTTCTGAAACTTCGTAGCGAAAACGTTATAGCGAAAATTCCACGACGACCTGTTTTATATGAAATTCTACAGCTTGCAAAAACTATAACTTCCTCAGATCATATCTTCGAAAATATAGTGAGAAAAGCTCTGAAATTCAGACCTGAGATTGAACAAGATTTCGTCTCAAATGGGTTTTATTTTTAGCTTCTGAAACTTCACAAAAATATAGTTATAGTAAAAATTACACGATGACCTTTTTGGAGCAGCGAAAACCCTCGAATCCAAAGCTCTGATACCAAATGTTACGAAACCAGCTCACAAAAAGATACAAAAGATAGATGAACGCCTTAGAAATAAGCCTCTTCAAGGGGACAACCTCCTTTACATTACACAAATGAACAATTCTTAGATGATACAAACGAAAAGACTTCCTTTCTATATATAGGAGTCTAAGGGGTCATAATATAATCAGAGCCGACATAACAATAATAATGTAAGGACACAATAATAACAATAGTGGGCTTCTATGGGGCACAATAGTAACAATATGGGGACTACATGGGTATAAAAATTATAATAAGGGGGTTGTACTAATAATAATAAGGGGTTAGCCTAGTAGTATAGGGGCCTAACACAATTCCTGAGATTGTTCTATTTGATGTGACCACCGAGATAAAACTATAGCCAATACCAGGTTGGGTTCCTGCACCAACTATGGGTCTAGACATGGTGACAATATGCGGTGAAGGAGGCTCAGAATTAGATGAACTAAGAGAAGAGTCGGTATGGGGACTCAGAGGGCTATGAAATTGAACTCGATGGGGAGGGGTAATATGCCCAAGCATAAACTGGGGGTGAAGGCCTAATAGTCTCTGTGACAAACACCTTGGTGGTGCAATGGGGGAAAGACACACGTGACACAAAAGTGGTGAAGGGAGATCAACAATATGCCTTTGTCTCGATGAAGGGAGATAAATTTATTATGTTAAGTCTTGGCTTGGCGGTGTAAACCAAGCACCCTTTACTTAAGGTGTGCTTGTGTGTGCAAGTGTATTTATTAATTAAGCCCAGATTGTGTTTGTAAAAAAGAAAAAAGCTTGCTGAAAATAAACTGAAATTAACAACAAAAAATGAACAGCAAAACAATTAACTAAACCCCACCCAAATTGGGTTTGCAAAAACTGTACTGGTTGGTGGCTAAATCGACAAAAAACACACTAACAAGGTTAAGAGATATAGTTGTCAGTGTGACAGGGATCAAATGACACTAGGCTGGCTAAAAGTGGTGCAACAACAACAAAAAACTAGAGAGGAAGGTTGCTGCAAAAAGATAGGGAGATGGGTGAAAAACCTAGGGCAACCGCTGGGGCCCTAAGGCTAATGAACAAACAAGTTTTAATATGAAACTATGGATGGTGACAACCTATCTTTATAGATCTGAAATAGAAGGGTATAGATTTGGAAAATATGGTTGAAAGTGCTGCAGAAACTCAGACTACTCACTCAGCTAAAGTCCTCCTATAAAGGTGGAAGCTTACTAGAAGCCTGAAGGGGATAAATTCCACTTCGACAAGTAAATCATAGTAGATCAAGGCATAAGCAGGATGAGACAGAGGTCAAACAACCCAACAGACAATTGTCGACAAAACCTAGAAACAGATCTGATAAAAACCTGGAAACCCTAAAATCGCAGGTATTGCCTGTTTTTAGGTGAGATCACTCTTTTTGGGCTGAAAGGTGCGCTCTGGACTCCAGATCGCACTCTTTGGGCTAAAAACTGTGATTTCTTCTCCTTGATTCCTGATCGGCAAATCTCGGAAAAAACTGCTGTCTTTGTCGCGACTGGTTCATGTGTCCTGCAGAAAAGACCAGACTACTTGTAGAAGTCAGAAATTTAACAAATATAGGGTTAAAAAGCTAGAAAACAACATTAAGATACTGAAAAAAGAAGAAACCCTAAGCTAAAAATTGAAGGTCACCCAAGTTTTTGGATCTAAAGTAAAAAACCTAGTGGAGTTGCCAATTTTGTTGTAGTGTTTCTTATCAAAGACGTACAAAAATAACCCACTTAAGGCTGTGGATGACGAATAGTCTCAACAATATAAATGGTTGTTAAACATTGTAGATCTGTAACAACTGATAGAAACAAAACCTGCCAAAGTCCTGATCTATGCCTAATCATAGTTAAACAACAAAAAGAAACAATAATAACTCCAGTGATCCAATGGAAACTAGATATACAAAGAATAGATTTTATTATAACACTTGTGAAGGGAACAAATAAATGTTACTAGTCCCCCTCTATAGGATGGGTTCTTGGCTATCCTCAAACTTCTTCAGCTTTTTGATAGAGTCTCTCTCCTCTACAATGTGCAAACCCAACAAAAATAATGTTTGAGCTCAATGGGAACTCAAATGGAAGAAAAATGGTGGTGGACAATGAAAATAATCAAAGTTACATCGGTGAGTGCAACAATGAAAATAATCAAAAGTGAATAATGAATGGAAAACCCTTCTATTTATAACAAAATATTGAGTTATCCTCGAATAATGAGCAATAATAAAATATTATTAACCCCATTCTTGGAATAACCACTTGGAATATTTTATTATATTTGGTTAGGAGAGAACAAATATTTAAACTTTTATTTAAAAATAATAAATAAATATATGATTTATTTATCATCTCAAGAAACTTGTTAAGTAATAATAAACAAATAATGATTCATTTAATTATTCCTAAGGGATTTAGTCAAATTTGACAAGGAATAATAATTAATTAATGATTAATTACTTATTCCTAGAGAAAAAGAAGATACTTAATAATTTATCTGTTGATTTTTCATGATTGAGTCAAATATGACAAGGAACAATAATTGAACAATGGTTTAATTAATTATTCCTAGCAGAAAATCAAATAAATAGTGATTTATTTAATTATTTTTCATGGGTTTAACTATAAATTACTTAACAAAGGTGGTTTATTAAGTAATTTCTCATCGTGAAAGCAATCTTACTATGGTAAAATTGGCTTTACATGGTGTACTTCGATCCATATAGTAAATTAGGCTAGATGATCAATTTTTGGTGATAACACCAAACATATTGTAGAGATGGCAGTCAACCAGTGGGCAAAAAAATTCCCATAGAGCAGATCAGAACAATACCAATGAGGTCTATTTTATGGATGATCATGTGCTTGGCAGGGTCTAAGAATCAACATGTGACTAGAAAGGCTCAGTTGCTACTAGTATTAGATTGCATACAACTGCAAGTGTTCAACTGGTGTGAGGGAGTCCTCCTTCAGGTGAAAGCATAGTTGACAACGTGTAAGACTCAGGACCAAAGAGAGTTTGTATATGACACTTTGATCGTGTCCTTCATACTAGAGAGGGTGCCCATGATGAGGCCTCACATGAGGCTTGGTATAGCCAGTCCCAGAAAGCCTAGACAGGAGAGATAGGCACTCTTAGCACCTCGTATAGGAGGGGGACTGATTAGATGCTTCTTTGAGGATGACTTGTTTGAGTGGCTTAGTGGCTAGATCATTATGAAGGATTATCCATATGTCGACATGAACTACTTAGGGGATACAGAACTGATATTGCGACCCGACACTCAGTGGGGGCCACTAGGTAAGAGGATAGATCAAAGTGCAAAAGTTTATCTATTTTTTTTTTTTTAATTTATGGGTGAAATTTTTTGACATGAAGCGTTTGCTTGACATAGATGTGGCACTTGTTCATCCTGCGGGTATACCTTGCCATGCTTGGTGAGGTGATCAACTAATTGGGGTTGGAGCAGCAACAGAGGGTGCAGTAGCCACCGAAGAGGGAGAGACACACAGAGTCTGCATGAGGTTGCTAGGAACCTCGATGGTGTGAGCATGGATGTGCCATCTCTTCCCATGAGATAGATACCAATCCATATGCAGTGACACATAGTGGGTGTGCCAGAGTGGTTTCTAGTTCCTTTGAGGAGGTTAGCTAGAGAAGTGATCTATTACCATGAGAAACAGGCTCAACAAGAGTAAGGTATGGCTAGTAGGTGTCGAAGCGAGGCTTAGCAGAGCCATTTTTGCATTTAAAACACCCAAGTTTTGGGAATTTTTGATGGAAAAAGACTAGACACAATCAATATATATATATACACATATATTTTTGGTGATTTAATGGTGTATGTGTTTTCTGATTTTTGTAATTTTTTAACTATGAAAATATTACACTCATGCATGTAACTATAATGAATGTGACAGGTTCCAATCCAATGCATACTTTTCCAATGAATTAGCCAATGCATCAGATTCTCTCGGAATGTGTTCATAAGTAATAAACTCGAATTGATGTTCTAAAATTCGTACCATAAAAAGTAATGTAACAAGATTGGATTGCAAATGTGATAGTGATTAGTCATTTGCATAACAACTAGATGAGAATAAAACCTAGCCACTAGATTGTAGATGTCACGAGATGTGGCTTTAGTAAAGGGTTCGATAATGGACATGTACTCAAAAACATTGTTGGTGGTAGAACCAAGAAAAACTCCCCCAGAACTACGTAATTCTGACTCAGGTGTATAAAGAACCCAAGCAGCCAATGCAATGTGCCCATGTGTGACAACTCGTACCATCTGCATATCTGATGTATGGTAAGGTTGGCGAAGACATCTATGCAACAAGACATGTGAAAGAGATGAATACCCATATAAAAGCCAAAAATTCTAGACACATAAAAAGAAGCAAAACATATCTACATAAAATTACAAAGCAGATGCCGAGTAGAACGCCATGAAAAATACCTTTTCAGATAGATCCCATTACAGGGCTCAACGAGTGGGATTCCATTTGTTGGCACGAATTTGACAACAAGATAGAGACCCTGGGTTCAGGCACAAGGGGCTCCGCTGTAGTCTAGAGCAACACTGATATTTTCACCTTACCTAGAGAGGGTAAGGAGTGTCACCTGAGGCGTGCCGCAATCGAAGTTAGAAGGGGGAGAATGAAGTACCAATGGAATCACAACAAATAGACGATAGTGTATTAAACAAATTCTATCAGTAGAAATCACATGAGAGAATTTTTTGGCCGACGCATTTCGAACCAACAAGTTGGTTTGAAACGCGTCAGCCAAAAAATTCTCTCATGTGATTCCTATCGAAAGACTTTGTTTAATTCATTATGGATCATAGAAGCTTGAATACAGAGACGATAGTGTCTCATAACAATCGATCATCCACATTAATCCAATCATACTAATCTACATAGATACTCTTAAGAAACCATACAACTTATAAGCATCCAATAAATTTTTTTAAAGAACCAACACAAAACTCAATAACACATTGATGTTCAAATTGTCTGTTTCATTAAGATTAGCATAAGGAAACACATACAAAATTACAAGAGGCACGAAGACTAATCATCAAGAAAAAAATACCAAAACCCACAGGAACAGGCATAGACAAGACATGGAATGATTTATGTCTTCTGCAACTCAGGAAAGGTTTACTGATCCCTGACTCACTAAACTCATCAACAAAAAACCATTTCTTTCCCTCCCTTCTGCCCTACGCTAAGATTGCTAGTTCCACTTATCTTCCACTCAGATGGCTTCATCCTTGGCTACCATTGCTCTCCCTTTGCTTGGTTGCTCCTACTCTTCTCCACCACCTTCCTGCAACTTTTGGTTCCCTTCTAGTCCTCATCCCTCCCCTTGGCTGTTAGCTCTGAAACCTATTGGTTGTCTCCACCACTTGTCCCCAGCTCTTCTTTCCACAAAAAATCAAAACAAAGGTCCCAACAGGCCCCGACCATAGTTCATTGACTCGTCCCTGAGTCAATCAACCCTAGGTGTTGTGTGCATGATTTTTGTGGCTCTATTGATGTTTCTGCCGGTGCCTTTGTTGTTCCTGCTTCTTGCTGTGCCAGTCCTGTTTCTTGCTGTGTTGCTATTGCTTCTTGCTAGCCTTCTTTTCCAAACGAAGGCCCCAAATTCGGTACCACAACAATAGTTTCCTGGAGGAATCGAGTGTACTCAATGAGGGCTGCTTGCCAGGGGTCGATAATTGTGTCAACTTGCTTGAGGAGCTCAGAAGCTATGCTATAGTTTGGCTGGTCGGGCCTATTATTCATCAGGGAGATCCATTGTTCCTCCATTTCATTGTAGAGTTTGCGTGGAACATTAACATGGGAATCAACTGGTGGCTTGAAATCCCAGGTCTTCTTCTTAGTTTTTTCCAACTCATCCTCAATTTGCTGAAGCCGAGCTTCTAGAGAGGCTACCTCTGCATTGATCCTCTTCCGCTGATCTTTGTCGTTGCTGTTACACAACAATTTGTCACCGTCCCTATTTCCCCTTCTCCCGCATCTTGGAGGACTCATTTCGGGACCTGTGAGAAGTGACATGACCTGGAAACACTTGCATTGTATCACCTGAGTATGAACTTCATTTGCCCTGAAGACATCTTTCGCAAAAAACCCATAAAAACAACCATTTTTCCATTGGCACGGTTTCATTGTGCATCACTCGCACCAATGGGGGAAATCCTCCAAAGAGGGTGCGCCAGCTGGCGCTCTGTCACAGAGTCGCACTTGCACCAGCCAAAATGGGTAGTGTTTTTAACAAACCAACAGCCGAAGATTCATCCTAACCCACTCCTAAACTGAATCTATCTTGAGTTTGTTTGGTTTGGCTTCGAATCTCCATAGAGGGGAAGTGGTTTTCCACCTCTCATGGAAGCTTCTTAGTGATAAAGCCAATCCCATGAATATTGTGGATGATCCTAACTCCTCCTTCTCTATCTATAAAAGCTTGTCCTTTTGCCTTTGACAAGCTAGTTCTAGAGTTCCAGAATTCCAAAGATTGAGAATCGTCAAGTTCATGCTGCAAAAAGCCTTCTTCATTCCCATAAGGCTAAATCTAAATTAAGGAGATTCTTGTCCAAGTAACCAAGGAGAGAGAGGCTTGTTCCCATTCCCGACAAGCTTTGCAAGACATGTGCTGCTGATCACCCAACCAAAGGAGGATTTGACGTCAGAACTATGGTTGTATTTTTCTTTGTTTATCAATAATAGATGACTATCATTATGGTTCCAATCTTATTGTCTTTTGTAATGATGATGAGTTATATCCTTTCTGACTGATATATAGTTGCATCTATTGGATTTTATGCTTGTGTTTGTGTTGTTCTTTGCATGTGTAGGTGTCCATTCACGGAGATTGTTGGGATCGTGACGAGCTGGAGCAAAGGAACGGAAGCGTCGACTCTTCTACGAGTACTAGCGTTGGAATACAGGTAGGCCCTCATCATTGGTCTTTAATTTGCAATTAGGAACCTGCATGATAGCGTTGTTTGATTGTTGCTAGACCCATTCTGGGCTAGAAGGGATCGCCTCTGTCCACAGAGGGGATTTACCTCCACAACAATTTGGCGACTCCACTGGGGAGTTGGCTTTTGGTCTTGTTGTTTGTTTTGTTTTGTTGTTTGATTTGTAAATTTTAGATGGAGCCTGAAGTACGACCATATAGCATTTGAAACGCTATTTCTCTGCATTAGCGAAGTAGATCAATGCCACTTCAGTCCATCTCCGGTTTGGTTTACGAACTGAACGGCTTGGAACTTGCCTTGTTTCTTGGTTTTTCTTGCTTGGTTAGCCTTCTGGGTTGAGCTCTTGTGCTGCTTCTCGTCCCTTAGTGTACCTGGTTACTGTTGGCCTAGCTTTGGCTTGCTTGTTTTTTATTTTTGCATAGCAAACTTGACTGGCACGCTTTTATAGCATTACAGTCGTGCCAATTGGCGCTTGTTGCTCATTGACAACCCGCGCCAATCTCTGAAAGGCGCTAATTACAGCCTGATAGTCGCGCCAGGCTTGGGAACTTTTGAATTTTGCTTGGTTCTGAGCCTCCTGAGCTTGGTTTTTGTTCTGGGTACCTTTTTTTGACTACTTGAGTGTGTTGGAGTGTTGTTTGACTGGCTTTGATCTTTACCCTTTGGGTGTTTGCCTTTTTCCATTGATTTCACATTTCTAGTCCTAGCGCATCTAGTGGCTTTATGTGTCGAGCCTTCCTCAGGTGTTTTTGATCTTCTATTGGTCCAGTCGACACTCTGATTACTCCTTTGCACTTGTTTGGTGGTTGTAAATCATTTTATTACGTTATTTGGGTGACTTGCTTCGTTTTCACTTGAATTCCGCTTTGTTTCGCTTTGAGCCTAGATTACATGGCTCATTGGTGTCTTTGGGACTTTTCTCATTCTTTGAAGGATTGCTTCGTGATTTAGGGATCTGAATGTGCTTGTATTGAGTAGAATTTGTTTGTTATCATTTCTCAAAGTTTGTTTACTGCATTTTGCCATCAACATAAAAGAAAAAATCTCTTTTGCTTTTTATTAGTTAATGAGAATTAGAGCTTTTCATTGATTAGTGATTAGTGATCTTGAAGAAAAATTTGTTAATTTCCATTAGCTGCATTAGAGAGATTCTTTCTTGTTTTGCGATCATTTCATTTGTGTGAAAGCTCTAAAACCCTCTCGTAGCTAGCATTCATCGAATGAAATGACATATTTTGGCACATAGTTTGCATTTAGGGAATTTTGAGATATCACATACGGTAAGGCCTGAAAACTGAAACCTAATACAAGATCAACTTTAAAATGAACTGAATGAATCTAACAACGCATTGGAACATAACGCACACTGTTTAGAGGTCTAGGCTAGAGACGTGGTCCGGCGTCTTTAAACCTAGTCACTTTTGTTTCCACTCAAGGTTGGGTGATTCCTCCTTCTGTGACTCAATAGTGGTATAGTACGGATTTGTGCTCCCACGTACCATCAAGTATATGGGAAGACCCCACTAGGTTATCATCCTTTATCCATAGGAAGGCGTGTCTGCCGCCTTATGACCCATACGCACTGAACACAACATTCGGGAAGATTGACTGCCGTACGGAAAGTCCTTGGTTTTCATATGATTGCCAAGGTGTATATGCAGTTTTACGGATTGTCTGGTAAACCTTTTGCCTAGTTCTCCAGAGTAGTCACTTTTGATCCTTTTCGGATTCCCTAAAAGAAAAGGCTCATCTGAGCATTTGTCACTTCGGGCTCATTAAACATTTGAAGGCGACTAGAGTCATCTTTTTGTCCTTTTCTTGACTCTCTAAAGATGAAAAGGTCAAGTTATGTCCTTGTGTCTACAAAGTAAATTACCTGCGATCACATGCCCTGTTAGATTCTGTTTGTTGGCCATTTGATTCTGTGTCTTGGTTTTTTTTTCATCCCCATGTGTGATTTTCAGTTTTGATGGCAACTTTTCTAGAGTTCACCAGCCCAGGAATCCCCTCTGAAGGGAATCCTGGTCATTTTCCTCCTTTTGGGAATGTTGGTGCTCGTTACATGGCAACGTTGTCCCTTCCTGGGTTAACTGTTGGGTTGCCTGTTTGGTTGTTCTCAACCTCTATGGTCCCTAATGTTTCAATTATTGGTCAATCAGTTCCTCCACCCGAACAACATCATGTTGATTCCAAGGTGGACCTCTCCCCTTCTTCGTCGGTTTCTACGTCCTCATCTTTTACTTCGCCTGGTGAAAGTCTGGATTCAAGTAACCAGGTGGCTAATAAGAAGAAGATGAAGAATAATAAGTCTCATAAACGAGAGGCTAAAAGTGCGGCACTGCCTTGAGTACAGCTCAGGTCGGAAATCCTTCTGCTCCTCCGCGGAAGGTTAATTTTCCTTGTAAATTGTGCAAGGATGACCATCTTCTTCGTGATTGTCCTGGCCTTCCCAGGATCTTAGAAGTATGGTCTCGCGATCTGGCCTGCCCCTTATCATCCTCTGAAGCTCATGGCGATGTTACCCTACCAATTGGAAATGGTAAGAAGAACGGGAAGATTCGATTCCCCTGTAGGCTATGTGAAGGCAACCATCTCCTTCACTTTTGTCCGCTCATGGATAAAGCTTCCGTTGTTTTGGAAAGTCTTATAGCTTCTTCACCCCAACTTCCCATTGGTTATCAGAGGCTCTCTTCAGATCCTCTCCATGTTGACAAAGAGATTGATTTAGATCCTTCTCTTGTCCGTCCTCCTCTTTCCGAACCTGGCTGTGCTAAGCCTGTTCGGGACCACCCATTGGTCGGAGAGAGTGTCAACTTTGGTTCACCGCCTGTTGATCACTCTATTTTAGAGGAGCGTCATGCTCATGTTCTTCTCGTCTCATCAGATTCTCTTGAGTCCGAAAATGACCCTCCTATCCCGGCTGATCCAGAGAGTCCTTCTTCGGTTCCTTTAGAGTAGGGGGGCAATCATACAATTCCCCCACCAAGTAGTTCAGTCGTTTCCTTTGACTGGAGTCGTTTGACCGCCTTCCACCTTCCATCCCATTTGCCTTTCCAGATTACAGTACATGCCTATGATAAGGCAGTACCTGGCACTATCTTGGATGAGGGTGCATCTGTAAGTCTTATGCCTTCCACTACTTGGCAAGCTTTGGGCTCCCCACAGCTTGTGCCGGTCGCACAGAATCTGATGGCGTTTGACGGAGGAACGAGTCAACCATTAGGGATCCTTCCAAAGTTCCCTATTACTTTGGGAGGAAAAACCGTCTATATAGATGCACTGGTTACCCAAGTTGCTTTAGATTTCAGTCTTCTCCTTGGCCGTGACTATGTTTATGCTATGGGGGCCCTTGTCTCTTTACTTTTCCATGTGGTTTGCTTTCCACATGATGGAAGAATCGTGACTATAGATCAACTATCGTTCTTTAGTCCCCCGGTGCCTCCTGCACAGTTGCCATCCCCTCCTAGTTTTTATCCACCGGTTGTATCTGCCCCGCCGCAGGTCAACTACGTAGCTACTTATCCCGTGCCTGTATCCAACGATGCCACCGTCATGCATAGTGTCCTGGGGGCATTGGGCCCTGAATTCCAATATGTGATCCTTCCACTGGGAGTGGTACTCTTGGAAGCTACGACTTCCTGTTCATTCTGATGAAGTTCGTGCGGAGCAGAGTTCGCTTTCCTATGTCAAGCTCCTTAAAAAATGAAACTGGGTCTGGTCAAGCATAGTTCCTGATCTTGTGTCAAGCTCGTTAAAAAAATGAAACAAGGGTTATGAGGATAGTTCTTTTCCTGTGTCAACCTCATTAAAAAATAAAACAACTCCCTTTCCAAATCGAGTCTTTTGATTAAGTTCTCGTAAAATACAAGTCAAGTCTTTCCAAGATCTCGAAAGTGAACCTTCATTCCATCCACTTTGTTGAATGCAATGAAGCTTGGGGGGCATGTACCTCATTTTGCGTCATTATGCTGGGGGCATACGAACTTATAACTAGCATAGTTTTTGTTTCAAGCTTGTGTGAACATGAAACCGAATCCAAGCAGAGTTCTCTATGGTTCAAGCTTGTGTAAAAATGAACCCATACCCATTTTACATCTCGTGATTGCTGTCTTTATCCGCTAAATTCTATTAGATGAACCTTGGTTGTTTTCATCCCATCACCACCATCTCTTTGGCCGATCATACGCTTTCACTTGCTTGTTTTCCTTTCCTGAGGGACCGCAGTTAAGAGTGGTTTTGTTAGCCAGCCTCTTGACCATTACAGGTTTTGAGCAGTTCCACCATTACTGGAACTAATTGCTACCCTTTATACCACTCGTTCCTCTAGGACGAGTCACCTTTAAGCTCTTTTCTGACTCGTAAAATATGAAAAGATTGCCGAGCATTTTTTCCCTTTTTGACTCGTTAAAGAGAATAAAAATGGAGGTTTGCTTTCAGCTCTTTTTTGACCATTTAAAGATGAAAATATTGCCGAGTTATTCCTCTTGACTTGTTAAACATAAATAAGAGGTGGTCGCCTTTAAGCTCTTTTCTAACTGTGTAAAGACGAAAAGATCGTTGGGCCCTTGTCATTTCAGGCTCGTTAATGGTTACGAAACGACGTGATTTCAGTGGTTTTTTTACTTTTTCAGGTCGAAGTCACTAATCATGAAAAGTAATCCTCGATCTTAATGGTTGGGCGGTTCTTTCAAGCATTGTTTTATACTTTTTTGGGCTCGAGAGACACAACTTTACGAAAAAGGACACCCTTGGAGTTTACTTTTCCGTTGCCTTTCAAACTCTCTAAACATGAAAAGACGCCGAGTTCTTCCTTTGTCAGACTTGTTAAAATTTAATGACATCGGATTCCGTCACAATGACGCTTTACAAGCATATGCTATCCCCGTCAAGCTTGTCATTAAAAATAATTGGGGTACTCACCAGAAATGGTGGGGAAAATGGAACCAGAATCATTGTCGTGTCGGCAGTATGTCGCTCTTGAACATGGCACTTGTCTGCATTCATGTTTGGGTGGGGACATCTCATCTCATTTTTCACTTGCTTCCATGGGTTTGGGTGATCCTGTTTGACCTCTCATCTGCTCGTTGCCTTGTCACCATGACCTTTGATCATTTGATGTCAAATACTGCCAAGTCCACTATTGTGCCACCGATATGTTCAAGAGAAGTTGACCTCTGCAGAATAATCAACCTCCCTCTGATAACTCACATAATCCTGATTCACAAACATATTATCCTTCCTCTGTCTTGCGTCGATGATGTGGGAAACACTATGGACCACCTTCGATCAAGGTCGCTTCCTGTCGACTTCAGCTCATTATCCAGGAAGTTGGCCTAGAGACTCCCTTCAGGTGCCTTGGAGCCTGCATGCCTCAATGGCAGGTTCTTCGTGTTCGACGCGAGGTTTTCATCATTGGCCTCCGATCGAATGATTCTACGGGTGCTCGATGCAGGCTCACTGATTCGCATGCCGTAGATTGTACCTATAGTACCTTGAGGACCATTGTCATTATTGGTGGTACCTCTCGCGTCTGTTAACAATTTTCATGATTGGCTGGTAATCAGACGATGTTCCTGCATGTTCAACTTCGACTCCTATATTCGCATGCTTGAACTTGTACTTTGTTCGGGTCGAGATGGAGCGCAAGACCCTGGATTTTGTCTGTTGGAATCCAGGTTGCGATTTTGTGGATTATTATGATCATTACATGACTCATTCACTGGATGGCTGCGACCATGCCTGAGTCTGTTTATCGATCCTCACTGGATGGTTGCGTCCATACCTTGGATCTAGATTTTTATGTACTTTGCTATGGATGGCTGCGCCCATACCACATGTATCATGTACTTGAGATATCAGTTGTAATTCTCTACACAGGTTCTCCGGCGGTAGTGTTTTTTGGTTGGCCATGTTCTTGTAAAGCATTTCACCCCTCTCTCTCTCGGGCCTCATGCTTTAGGGGGCATCTGTTACACAACAATTTGTCACTGTCCCTATTACCCCTTCTCCCGCATCTTGGAGGACTCATTTCAGGACCTGTGAGAAGTGACATGACTTGGAAACACTTGCATTGTATTCCCTTGAGTATGAACTTCATTTTCCCTGAAGACATCTTCTGCAAAAAACCCATAAAAACAACCCTTTTTCCATTGGCGCGGTTTCATTATGCATCACTCGCGCCAATGGTGGAAATCCTCCAAAGAGGGCGCATCAGCTGGCACTCTGTCACAGAATCGCACTCGCGCCAGCCAAAATGGGTAGTGTTTTTAACAAACCAACAGCCGAAGATTCATCCTAACCCACTCCTGAAATGAATCTATCTTGAGTTGGTTTGGTTTGGCTTCGAATCTCCATAGAGGGGAAGTGGTTTGCCACCTCTCATGGAAGCTTCTTAGTGATAAAGCCAATCCCATGAATATTGTGGATGATCCTAACTCCTCCTCCTCTATCTATAAAAGCTTGTCCTTTTTCCTTTGACAAGCTAGTTCCAGAGTTCCAGAATTCCAAAGATTGAGAATCATCAAGTTCATGCTGCAAGAAGCCTTCTTCATTCCCATAAGGCTAAATCTAAATTAAGGAGATTCTTGTCCAAGTAACCAAGGACAGAGAGGCTTGTTCCCATTCCCAACAAGCTTTGCAAGACATGTGCTGCTGATCACCCAACCAAAGGAGGATTTGACGTCAGAACTATGGTTGTATTCTTCTTTGTTTATTAATAATAAACGACTATCATTATGGTTCCACTCTTATTGTATTTTGTAATGATGATGAGTTATATCCTTTCTGACTGATATATAGTTGCATCTATTGGATTTTATGCTTGTGTTCGTGTCGTTCTTTGCATGTGCAGGTGTCCATTCACGGAGATCGTGACGAGCCGGAGCAAAGGAACGGGAGCATCGACTCTTCTACAACTACTAGCGTTGGAATATAGGTATGCCCTCATCATTGGTCTTTAATTTGCAATTAGGAACTTGTGTGATAGCGTTGTTTGATTGTTGCTAGACCCATTCTGGGCTAGTAGGGATCGCCTTTGTCCGTAGAGGGGATTTACCTCCACAACAATTGCAGTTTCGGTTGTCGGCAAGGAGCTGTGGAATTTGCTGTCGAAGTGGGTATACCGGTTGATTTTTCATGGCCAAGCTGCCTGACCAGTCATGGACTTGATCCATCAAAATGTACCCCTTGGTCAGGGCATCAAAAATAGAGGCTTTCAGGGTGGCCACTGTAGTAATATTTTATTTGATCTCAACAATGTAGCTAGTGGACGGATCGGGCAGAGCCACTTTTGCAGCATTGAGGCTCTAATTTAGTTTGATATTGGTCGAGATCAGTGTAGTGTATATTGCTTGAACATGGCCACAACATTCGTCCAGGGTGCATGAAGAAAATTCCTCTGGGGCTTCAATAACTACCTCAGCAAAGGTGGTCCAAAGCAATTGAAACCATGAACTTACCTACTCAACCTGTGTATGCAACTGTTAATTTCCCTAATAGAGCTAATCTCTCTCGGTTGTGAGAGTGATGATTTGCTGCTTCTGCTGCTCATGTTCAACAACAAGTTCATTTTGGATCTTCTTCGCCTGCTGTGTTTCCTACTGAAATGAATCCAAACAAATGTGCAAAGGACCAATTCTGAAGATTTTCTGGTTGCATAGTGGAGGGGTGCAGGAGTCTGCTCTCTAATGGTTGGCCACTAGCAACATACTTATCAGAGTGTCCTTGGGGTGAGGTTTCTTGCTACAAGGGTTCTACAAACTAAGGCATTGGAGGAATAAAAAGTGGGTCGGGAACAATAGGATTAAAATTTAAAGATAATGGGGTGCCAAACGGTTCAATTGTTATAACCAGTGGGTGCGAGGCCATAGGCACTTCACTTGATAGTGGGCACAACGCTAGTAGCAGTGATATCATTAACATGCTATTTCTTTCTCCCCCAAGGAGTGTCATGGCCGACTAAACAACTGAGTCAACCTCCATATCTTTAGTGCCTATTCGGGTGCTGGAGGGGATGGGGTCCAACAGTGTTACAGAGGTTGAGGCTATATGCGGGATGGATCTCGCGAGCAAGGTGAAACAATAGGTGTAGAAGGTGGAGTTTCTTTGACCACCAGGGAGGCCATGGCCGTCTGTAGTCCCTTGTTGGTGAGGTCAACTATAGTGACAATGGGAATGACTTTTTTCTTCTTTGCAACGGGGGGCTTGGTGCTTTTTGACTGCCTAGGCTTGGGAATTGTTGGCTTAGATTGCGAATGAGGCCCTATAGTTAGGATAAAAACAACTAGGGATGTTGTGATTGTCAAATTATGCTGTGAACAACCTTGTAAATCAACAGAACTAGAGGCCTCACCCGATGAACTAGTTAAGCTCGCAATGGTCTGCTTGATGTAACTCATCTTTTTCTTCTTCTGGGCGACCATTGGCTGCAATTCCTGCTCTGCCGATTGCTTCTTGGTGTCCAGGGCTGCATCTCCTATCAGCGGTTGCGCTACCATTCCCCTGAACAAATATTTGTATCTGCCTTCTTTTATCTCACAGGCAACTCCTGGCCATGACCCGACTTCTGCATGGAAGGCTTCAGCTGTTAACACAAACTTCTGTGTCAGCATTTGGAACGCGATTGGATGGACACATTGTGGCCTAAGGAAAGTGTTGTTGTGCATCATCCCAAACCAAATCTCCTCTAAGTATTCATCGAGTGGTGCCATGGGAATCCTTTTAGTGGCCCTTATGACCCCTATCATTTTACCATATCAATCGCTCAAGGCTGCATCGTTGATTTATTTGCTACTTAGGTCCCTTGATGTCTGCCATGGCGTGTATCTAAGAGCATAAGGCTGGTCTTCGGAGGTCTGCACCAAGTCATTTCCTGGCGGAGGGCACCACTTCCAGATTTCTAGAGTCATGATCAAATAGCCAAAGATAAAATTAATGCTCTTTTTGTACACATCCTTACATGTCTCGAACAATTCATTAAGTAGGAATGCATAACAGTTTAGAAATTCCCCTTCTACACAGTGCTCCACAACTGAAATGGTATCCGGAGTACAATTATTTCTTGGAAAGTGCCGTATCACTTTCCTGATGATGATATAGGAGGAAAATCCAATGTGGTCTTGATTGATTAAGTTGATCTTTGTTACCTTCCCGCCTTTCTTGGTGTCATATTTTTTGTAGTAGTTGTTGTCTCCTTCCTTCTTCGCTCGCTCCGAAGTGGTTTGAAATTCTGTTGAGAAAAAAATTCCTATGGTCGATAACTCCGTAAAGTGCTGAATGTCATCTACATGAATAGGGTATTCTCTGTCCAACCAAAGCGATCCCCATGCACCCTACTGATTAACAGTTTCGTGCATTGCATCGCGACCAATGCTGTGCTGAACATGGGTAAGCTTAGTAATTTTATCAACATTGATTGCTGAATTCCTTTGAAATCCACCTTGGCTCTAGTCACCTTTGTCCCATCTTCCTTTGTAATTGTCTCTGTGTATACTTCCCTCTTTAGTGCTGAGAATTGGAAGCAATCCGACAAGTCGTTATCTACCAGCGTGGCCTTGTCATATTTTCCATACAGCGGCTCTGTGACTGTAATTCTTGTATCCACCCCATCTTCAAGAACTGAAATTATTGGCTTCGTCATCTTGTAGTGCCATTGATAATCCATAGTCATTGCAGGCCGACAACAAATGCTTGGGTGACAAAACTAAGGATTAGACTATGAGTTATATGATTCTACCACTTGAACTTGAAACTCTAAGAACTTCGACATCTCCATGCAGATTAAGTAGACCAGCTTTGACACGACATTCTTGACTAGACTTGCTAACTAATTACTACGAAAAATTTCTTTATGTAGATTCAAACGTGTTAGCCCTTCGTCGGCTGATCTGTCCTTGACTTGATTGACATATTTTTTGAAAAGATAAGGTGGAGCAGATGGGTAATAATGTTAGTGTAATGGAAAACATTTAAGAGTTAATTTTTGTTATAACGGGAAAGATCCTATGGAAAATTTGGACTAATAGTGGCATTATTTCCTAATTACTACAGAAAAGACACTTGGTACATGTGACTTACCTCCCCCCCGACCACAATCAGTTTTGGTGTGGTGACATGGAATCTACAACTGAAACTGACACTTGAGGTTTGTTTTATTGGAAATAAACTAACTGATGAATTGACTGACTGAATCCTACTGACTCTCCTAACTATGTTGGACATTGGATAAACCAACGCTACCTGTGTGTTTCGCGACATGGACTAACCTCCTCTTGTGGATGTGATCGTTGACTAACACCTGTGGGTTTTCATCTAACAACAATCGTGATTTCCAACAAGTGGTATCAGAGTGTAGGTCATGAGTTCGATACACACTCGGTTCACATTGGGGGGGAGATTGTTAGACATTGGATAAACCAATTCTCCTTGTGTGTTGCGCGACATGGAATAACCACCCCTCGTGGATCCTTATCTCTGGTGAAGCGATCATTGACTAACACCTGTGGGTTTTGGTCTAACAACAATCATTATTTCCAACAAACTCTACTTGTAGTCTCTTTGCAGAGACTTCATCAATGTTGAATATGAATGTTTGGTTGGTGGAAGGGTTTTAGGCGTGCACCATTTACCCATCCTAGTAGTAGTATCCTGTCCAGTTGCGTGAGCTTTACAGGGCCAGACTCCTTAATATTCGTAACTGCAAATGGCCCTAACCAGTGCATCTGTAGCTTTCCCTGAAACTTTTGGAACTTGTTTTCATATAAAAAAACCTTACCTCTAACCGTGAAGGATTTCTTTTTGATGTGTCTATAGTGCCATGCTTTCTATCTTCGTTGCTCGACTGATTGGTGGAAATATTCTAAGAACTTGGCCTCGTCTAGTTCTGATAGTTCCTCCAGTCACTTATGTAGTGACTCGTATTCTGTCATCCTTGTGGCCTGAGCGATGAAGATATTAGGGATCATGAAAACTGTAGGCACAATGGCTTCTCGGCCATATACCAACTGCAATGGTGTCTGTTTGTGTAATCTTTTAACTGTTGTGTGGTACGCCTAGAGCGTGAATGGCACTCTTTCATCCCAATCATCTAGATTTTCCAAGAACACCTTCCTTAATCCCTTATCAAGTATCTTGCTAAATGTCTCTACTGTTCCATTAGCCCGTGGATGATATGGGCTACTCTTGTGGTGTTGAATCGGGAAGTTCTGCAATAGAGAGGCGACCATTTCATTAATGAAATGGGTTCCTTGGTCACTTGTCAGGCTCATTGGGCACCCAAACCTTGAGATGATATTTTCAAAGATGAATCTTGCAGCTGTGTCCGATGTATAGTCTTTCAATGATGCCACCTCAACCCATCTTGTGAGATACTTGGTCACCGTGATGATGTACCTTGCTTGGGTGTGATGCGCCAGCGAATTGATCAGACCAATGAAATCAATCGCCCACTTTTCAAATATTTGTAAAGCTCGTATTCGCTGTAGCAGGATTTCATCGTGACGTGACGGTTTCCCAACCCTTTAGCACACATCACATCCTTTAGAAAATTCCTTAGCGTATTTGTATGCTATTGGCCACCACAAGCCCGCTTGCAAAAATTTCCTTGCAGTTGCCTTCCCCCCTACGTGGCCACCCACGACTCTTGAGTGACATTCGCGTAGAAATTCCTGATGCTTGTGCTGGAGTGCACATCACTGCAACACCTGATCCAATCCCAACTTGTACAGGTATCCTACGATGAAATAATAAGCAGCTCCTCGTACGACCATGTATCTCCTTTACATTATGGTGTACTCTTCTGGACATTTCCCTGTGGTCATGAATCCCGCAATCTCCACTAAGTAGTCGGGTATGACTTCCACTCTGAATAGATCAACATATGATAGTTGATTGTCCATGGAGCCGCCACCTTCCCCCTATTCCAATCTAGATAGGTGATCAATTTCGATGTTTAATCGACCTAGTTTGATGATTACCTTGAATGTGAACTCCTGGAATAGTAGTAGCCATATGCATATCCTCCCTTCTAATACTGGCTTGTTGACTAGGTATTTCAATGTCGAGTGATCCGTGAAGAACTTGAACGGGGCCCCTGGCAAGTAGTGCCTAAAATTTTGTAAGGAATAAACCATGGCTAATGCTTCTCTTTTGGTTGTGGTGTAGTTTTTCTCTGCGGTGGACAACTTCCTGCTGGCAAAGTAGGTGGGATGGTCCAAGTTCCCTTCTCTCGGTTGCACTAGCACTGCACTGAGAGAAATCACAGATGCGTCAATATGTATGTGGAACTGCTTATTTCAATCAGGATATACTAACATTGGAGCACTTACCAGCTTCTCCTTCAGTACATTTAGTGCAACTTGACAGGCTTCTGACCATGTGAATGCTTCCGCTTTTCTGAGCAGCTTTTCCATTGGGGTGGTGATGGAAGCGTAGTTATGGATGAATTTGCACGATAGTACCCTGTGTGGCCCAAAGTTGATCGTAACTACTTCACATTGGCTGGCGGGTCCATGTTTATAATTGCCGCAAACTTGGCCGGGTCCATGCAAACTCCATCCTTGCATACAATGTGGCCTAACAGTGTGCCAAATGGAACTACGAATATGAAATTATTCAGGTTTAAGGAGATCTGTAATTGACGAAAATGATCAAACATTACCCTGAGTAGATTGGCATGCTTCTTCAATAAGATGTATAATGTCTAGTCATCCATGTATACCTCGAGGAATCTGTGAATGTAATCTCTGAATGTGGCAATAACAATACGAGAGTATATAACAGGTGCATTCTTGAGGCCAAATGGCATCATGCGGTAAGCATATGGACCCCACTCTGTCGTGAAAGTGGTATTCCTCTTGTCCTCTTCAACTATTTTGACCTGATGGTACCTTGGAAATCCATTTATTAAGGAGTATGATGCATTCCCCGCAATGTTGTCTAGGACCTCATTGCTGAAGGGTGTGGGGAATGGGTCAGCATTGTTAAGGTTGCAATAGTTTACGCAAACCCTTATCTCCATTGCATATTTCTTATTATGTATCACTATTGGGCTAACGCATTCTGCCTCGTTCATAGGGAAAGTAAGTCATGCTTCTAGCATTTTGTCTATTTCTTTCTTGACCTTCTCCTTTACTCTTGGGTTCAGCTTGTATGGTCTATGTTTCACTGGCTTGGCGTTAGGTTTTAAGGCGATTTTAATTTCCTCGATGTCCCCCTTAGTTCCTTTTAACTCTACAACTAAAGCTAGGAATAAATCCTCAAACTCCGGTAAGAGGTAAAATATTTCCGGTTGTTTTCCGGTTGTTTTCGGGGATCTGAGTTGCCCCTGTATTTTGCAATCTCTTGCGGGATATCCTCTACTTGCTTGAGTATTTCCCTCATGGCCCTCTTGATTCTTCCCCAGTACTGGAGGTTTTTGCGGTGTACTCCCCACCAACGTGTCATGGTTGCTTGCAGTGCAACTTCTAGCAACGGCATTGTGTGGCTTTCCCTTACAATTTTCTCAACTTTATCGAGAAATACATCTATTGAATCTATGCCATGGAAAGTGGGAAAATCCTTTACTTATGTTTCAATATAGTTGATGCGACATATCATAGCACAACATTTGGTATCAAATTCATATCCACCCTGCTTCCAAGCATCCCATGCCGCTTTAGAGCCAACTTTAGAGCTTTGTATATTTCTCCAACTGACTGATCCTTTTGCTGTGGGGTTGATGTAATATTCCCTCTTTCCTACTTTCATCCAATAGAGCTGGTCTAGCATCCCTGGGTCGTTTATGTCATCTACTGGTTCTGTGAATCTAGGTCCCTGGTACGGGTCTAGTGGCTGGATGACTCGTACTCCCTCCACTTGAAAGATCATCAACTCCTTCTTTAGGTTGATAACGACGTAGTTTTCATATGCTCAGTCAATACCTAGAAGTTTTGGGTAAGGATCTTTTCTCCCATGATATCAATCACTTCAAAATTTGCGTGTGTCTTCACCCCCACCACATCAACTTCTATGTCCTCCAGTATCCCAATTGGCAGTATATAGTATTGGTTGGCCATCCACAATTGGACTAGTGAGAAATTTAATTGTGGTTTTCTCGGTGCCTCCCACGTCTTCCTCGATAGGATATTGACGTTGGAACCCAGATATAACATAGTATCTCTAATTTGGAACCTCATGACTTGTGCATCAATCCTGAACTCCTTGCCTGTTCTCTTCTTATTTCTCCTGACTCGCCTTGTGTGTTTCTTTGGTAAGTTCGTCGAGACATTCCATTCTCTAGTCTCCTCCTCTGGCAAGACTGCTTTCAGACATTTGTGTAACTTCCCTAACATCTGATCATTGTTGACAATCTGCAGGAATAACCTAAACCATTCCTTAATCGATCGGGGAACAATTTGTTTTTCAAGGTCGGGCATATTATCCTTTCGAGAGTCTGTCAAATTTTTGAACAATTTTTGCACCTTCTGGTAGTATTGCTTGTTAGGTAAAATTGACTCGGGGTTTGAGTCAAGGTTGACCTAGTTAAATAGTAGTAGTTTTGGGCACATGGTATAGTGTACCCATGGTATTATGGTCCATGGTGTTGCATGTAGTGGAGCCTATAAAAGTCTACGAATACTTCATTGTAATGTAGGCCTGAAGGTGAGTGGTGAAGGCTCACTTGACCAGATTGGCCAGGGTTTTTGCCAGATTGGATAAATATTATGTGTATTATTGTTGGTTATTTTATTATTCCTCTCTGTAAATCTCAGTAATATTTTGTCTCTCTGCCGTAAATTTCTTAACAACTGGCATCAAAGTTAAGTTGGCTTCAGAAGGACATTTTTGTTGCCAAGGGTTTGTATTGGCCTGGTAGATAGAGAGATAATTAAGTTTTTCTTGCAGATATGGATCAAAAGCCATAGATTGTGAAGCAAAGCTGCACACTATTGGGTCATGAGAGATTTAGTGGATGAGGAAGACATGTGCACATGGATTAATTAATTGATGAATCATGTACCTGAAAAGAAATCCTAGATAGCTGGAGGTTACAGTGGTTGGTGACCCATGTAATTTGGTGGATGGGTTATTTTTATGTGGACATTTATGTCATATTTACAAAGACAACAACAAGGGTAAACAAAAAAAATTATTATAATGGAGTGAATTTTTTAATTTGCATGTAAATGGGCATACCGTTGTAAGACCTGGTAAGGCATGCGTACCCTTGGGTAACAACCAGTAAGTTTGGGTTAGACCTAGGTAATAGGGGGATGTCGGGTTAACAAATCTCATGTA
Source organism: Pinus taeda (assembly GCA_000404065.3). Lineage (NCBI taxonomy): Eukaryota > Viridiplantae > Streptophyta > Pinopsida > Pinales > Pinaceae > Pinus > Pinus taeda. Next base: position 40,693 of record APFE031266553.1, on the reverse strand, counting down.
AAAACTTTGAAGGGGGTTAAGGGCTAGAGTGAGTGGGATTATCTCACTTAGCAGGTTTTGGTTGGATTTAGTAAAGGAACCCCAAGTCAAGTTTAAGGGGGAATTGTTAGGTAAAATTGACTCAGGGTTTGAGTCAAGGTTGACCTAGTTAAATAGTAGTGGTTTTGGGCACATGGTATAGTGTACCCATGGTATTATGGTATGTGGTATTGCATGTAATGGAGCCTATAAAAGGTTGGGAATACTTCATTGTAATGTAGGCCTGGAGGTGAGTGGTGAAGGCTCACTTGGTCAGATTGGCCAGGGTTTTGGCCAATTCTAATGAGTTATCATTGGGTTGGGTTTTTCCTCGGATTTGGGGTTTTCCTAGATAAATATTATGTTTATAATATTTATGTGTATTGTTGCTAGTTATTTTATTATTCCTCTCTGTAAATCTCGGTAAATCTCAGTAATAATTTATCTCTCTACTGTAAATTTCTTAACATTGGGTGACTATGTTTATGTTGGATAATGGAGCTATCTCAGTAACCCTTGGTTCTGCATTGATCAGGTTTGTCCCCCATTGCATGATCCATTCTTCCCACTTGGCAAGGGACAATCCACTTCAACTTACTGATTTAGTTTTGAGGTGGGATGTTTGAAGGAAAGAAAAGGGTAAACACAGGAAGTTCAATCCATTATGGTTCGACCCCTTCAAAATCTCTAGAACAAAAGGAAATAATACTTATCTGCTTGAAAATTTAGAAGGAGAATCACTGGAACTACTAGTAAATAGGCAGTTCCTTAAACTCTATTTCCAACACTAAAGGTACTTTTGCCCTAATTCATTGTAAATACTAGTGTGATGTACGTAAATATTTTATAATGTTCCCAGTTATTATTGCTTTGTTTTCCTAAAGTTTTGTTTCAAGACCCCATGCCCAAGGAGGAGATGTCAAGCTACAGGTTCTCAGTGCATTGATGTCAATACCCCATCCCCAGTTGGAGCCAATGTTATCTCTAGACCTCATAATATTTTCCAAAGATTGCATAGAGTGTGGTGACAATCGAGAATAAAAGGAAATAAGCACATTTGGAGGGATTTTGAAGACTAACCTCTCTTGGCACTGATCCATAGCAGAACGAACTGAAGGTTTGAGTTTAACTAAGGCGCAGGGTAAACAAGAGGCCCAATAAATTCCTTTTAAGAATGGAGTAAATTTCACGTTCCTTTGACCTAAATTTCCATCCGTCAACACCCCTATTGCTCTTAAAACTAGCTCCGGTAGGTTAAATTGCATGAAGATTAACCAGGTGAACATCGTTAGCGTTGAAAGGTCAAAGGATGAATCGATGACCTTGATTGGTTCTGGGGGCTAGCAGGGAACTCGTTCCACCAGGGGTACTCCCTATCATAGCGCAGTGGGGCCACCAGCCAAATGGGTTCCTCCCATTTTCTCCTCATGATCTAAGGTCCAACAACCTGAAGGTAAAGTAAAAAAGTGTCGGCCAGCTCTCGTCTCCGATCTCTACTTCCTGATTTGTCGACCAACCCCCCACAACCACGTATCCTCTGCTCCAATCCCAAAGCCCTCCACTAGGATGGTCATGCCCCTTTTACTATATAATAACATGTCACATAGATTTCTTCCTCTCAATATCTATTATACAGTCTCGGTGAAAATATCCCCACCTGGTCACCTATGCAAGATCTATTGATCCGCTTCGCTGAAACATATAAGGACCACTCCCCAACGTCGCTTCCAGTCATTCCTGTTGGGTGTGGAGCTTGATTATCTTCTTTATTCAGAGGTAGCACCGCATTAGACCCCAATTATGTTTACTTTAGGGTTTTTTTCCCTAGAAGGTAACCCCTCACTATATATGAGGGAATTATATTGCATCTAAGTAGATCTGTATTCTGAGCGAGAAGAGAGGGGAGATTGAGCGAGAAAGAAGAGGGAATTACATTGATCTGCTGTAGGTTGTATCTCTTCAGTTTGCTGGATATATAAAAAGAAGGACTGGTTGTTTCTCCATGGACGTAGCCCAAATTGGGTGAACCACGTATATATGTGTCTCTCTTGTTTTATGCGTTTTCTGTGTTTATATTTCTGTGATATTTTATGTGTTCCATTGCTTTGTAATACATAATTTCCTAACAACTGGTATCTGAGCCAAAGGTCTATTTGGATGATAAACTCGCAGGAGAAAAGGGTTCCTGGTTTGAGTGGGAGCAATGGCAGAAGATGGTAGGTTTAGGGTCGAAATATTTAACGACCAAAACTACTAGTTGTGGAAGATGTAGATGGAAGATTATTTGTACCAGAGAGATCTGTACCAACCATTGAGTAGAAAGGAAAAGAAGCCGATGAGTATGACAGACACAAAATGGCATATTCTTGACAGAAAGGCACTTGGAACAATACGGCTATGCATAGCGGCGTTGGTAGCCTTTAATATTTCAAAGGAAACGACAACAGAGGGCTTAATGTCAACATTGACCAAACTATATGAAAAACCCTCGGCCTCAAATAAGGTATTTTTTATGAAGCGTTTATTTAATATGAAGATGTTAGAAGGTGGATCATTTAAATGAATTTAATATAGTTATGAGTCAATTAAGTTTTGTAGGGGTAACTTTTGATGATGAAATTAGGGCCCTGTTATTTCTGTGCTCATTGTCAGAAAGTTGGAATGGTTTAGTTATGGCCATTAGTAATTCTGTCTCTGGATCTAGTACTTTTAAAGTTTGATGATGTTGTTGGTGCAATACTTAGTGAGGAAATGCGACAGAAAAGCTCCTGTGAGACATCAGGTAATGCTTTGACTGCAGAGACTAGGGGAAGAAAAATGGAAAGAGGAAAGAGCCCTGGATATCTCGGTAAGTCAAGAAAAGGCATATCCAAGTCCAGATCGGGGATAGTGTGCTAGAAATGTGGGAAGAAAGTACACCTGAAGAAAGACTGCAAGTCTCGGAAGGGAAAAGAAGGAGACTCGCAGCAAGAAAATAATCATGAAGCAAATGTAACAGGTGATGTGTTGCAAGATGATTTGGTTCTTTCATTAGAAAATATTATTGATGCCTGGGTGGTAGATTAAGGGGCCTCATTCCATGCCACACCTGATAGGAAACATTTTCATGATAATGTTCAAGGAGATTTTGGACAAATTCGATTGGGTGATGATAAACCCTGTAAAATCATTGGAATGGGTACAATTTTCATAAAATAACAGAATGGAAATCAATGGCTATTGAAGGAGGTAAGGCATGTTCCAGATCTAAAGAAAAATATTATTTAAATAGGGTAGTTGGGAGGTGAAGGCTGTGTGACTACTTTTACAGATTAAAACCTGGAAGGTCACTAAAGGATCCCTGGTAATAGCAAAAGGAGAAATGGTTGGTACATTGTATTTATGCAATGGTATTTCTAATTCTGTTAATTCTTTAACCTCTATAGGAGAAGATATGACATTGTGGCATCGTAGGCTCGGGCACATGAGTGAGAAGGGGATGCAGATTCTTCGCTTAAGAAATTTGTTGCGAGGTTTGAAGCATGTTGATTTAGAATTCTATGAGAATTGTGTTTATGGAAAACAGAAGAGAATCCGATTCCTCAGAGTTGGGAAAGAAAAGAAGAGCGAAAAATTAGAGCTTGTGCATACAGATGTATGGGACCTGCTCAGGTATCATCCCTTGGTGGCTCTCATTATTATGTTACTTTTATTGATGATGCATCCAGAAGAACATGGATTTATTGTATTCAAAATAAATCTGATGTATTTTATACTTTCAAGAAATGGAAAGCTTTGGTTGAAAATGAGATAGGAAAAAGGTTGAAGTGTCTCAGATCAGACAATGGAGGGGAATATTGCAGCAAAGAGTTTGATAGGTATTGTTCAAAGAATGGAATTCGCAGAGGGAAGACAATTCTAGGAACACCACAAGAAAATGGTGTGTCAGAAAGGATGAACAGGACAATCACGGAGCGTGCAAGGTGCATGAGATTGCATGCAGGGTTGCCTTTACAATTTTGGGCAGACGCTGTAGATACTGCTGTTTATCTAATAAACAGAGGGCCTTCAAGTTCCTTGGATGGTGGTATTCTAGAGGAGGCATGGACAGGTAAAAAGGTAAACTACTCATTTTTAAAAACTTTTGGGTGTAAAGCCTTTGTCCACATTAATAAATAAAGTAGAACAAAGCTTGAGGCAAAATCAAAGAAATGTACTTTTATTGGATATGGTGTTAATGATTTTGGTTATCTCTTTTATGATTATGAAAAACACAAAATCATTAGGAGCAGAGATGTCATATTTAATGAAAAGGTTTTGTATAAGGATCAGCTACAGGAAAAGAAACAAGAAAAAGAAAACAGAGAATACACAATGCTTGATGAGATCACAGAAAAAGTGATGGTGCCTGAAAATCATAATGATCAATGGCCAGAACAACAACCACAATAGAAACAAGCACCTCAAACACGTGAAAGTGGTGTTAGAAGATCTACCCGGATAAGTAGACCTCCTGAATGATACTCTCCTTCATTATATTATGTATTCTTGACTAATTCTGGTGAACCAGAATGTTATGAAGAAGCAGTGCAAGTAGAAACCAGGAAGAAGTGGGAGCAAGCCATGAAAGAAGAGATGGACTCCTTGGCACGTAACCAGACTTCGGACTTAGTTAGGTTGCCTGCAGGTAAAACACCATTGCAGAATAAATGGGTTTACAAGTTGAAGGAAGAAGATGGAGGTAGAAAAAGGTAGAAAGCTAGACTTGTGGTGAAAGGGTTTGCACAGAAAAAGGGTATAGACTTTGATGAGATATTTTCTCCTGTTGTTAAAATGACTTCAATCAGAACTATTTTGATGCGGGAGCACCCATCAAAAAAGCAAGCAAACGTGGAAGCCTGTTTTAAAGCAAAAAAGCAGATTTAAAGTGAATTTAAAACAGTTGTTAACAGCCATGCATGCTTTTGAAGAGCTTTCGTTGGAGGAAAAGCAGTGGAGGATAGGAGCGATCCTTTCTAAGACTTCCTATATCAATGTAATGAGATAGGGGTGTAAGATATCTGTGCTGTAGGGATCTGTTCTGTGAGGTAATTTGTGAGTGGAAAAATTGTAATCGGTGTGGATTTGTTGGCTAAGGCTGCAATGCCTTAGATCCAGTGATCTTTTGTAAATAATCGAATTATATATTATGTGTTATTCCTGTCTATTGAGTTGTGAGTTTATAGTTTAATTAATGAACGAATTCCTATGTTGCATTCTCGTTGATCGACCATCGATCAGTCAAAATCGTTTAATTGTTATATATAGGTTTGATTATAGGCGTGTGTAATACGGATTGGATTAATAATTGGATGTATGCCTATTGCACAGTTGGTGTATTCAGTTTATTTAAGTGCATGGTCAAACAGGTCCTATTTCAGGCCACTTCTTTCCAGCAGCATTGTTCTTGTCATTGGAAACCTGGTATATGCAGTAGCATATAATCTGGATTCATTATACATTCTTCTGCTTGGACGACTTCTTTGTGGTCTAGGTTTTGTAAGCGCTGTTAATCGCTGTTATATAACGGACTGTGTACTATTAAAAATGCGTCTACGGTTCTCTGCCTATTTTGTAATTTTTAGTGCAATGGGAATGGCGTGTGGACCTGCTCTTTCTGGGGCGACGTGTATTTAAATTCTTAATATGGATTGGATCCTGTATAAGCCATCGGATCGGAGCAGCGAAGACTCGCGTTGCATCGGCCTTGGGTGGTGATGTGGATCGCTGATATGTATAGGGCGATAATACATATTTTGATATCCGTATCAAGTGGGTTGGAGCAGAATTTATACAATACTCCCGTGTGTTTGTAAGATGGTTTGTGGCAGAGTTTTAGTACTTGACACCCATATTGTATGATTGTGGCGATTATAAATGGGGCCAGGTTCGAGATTCTAATGAAATTGGGATTTTGGGCTTATACCCAAATCTCATTTTCATCAGTTGGTATCAGAGCCGCAAAAGATTCTGCGGAAGGAGGTACAGTGCTTAATGAAGTATGAATAGGTATGGTCTTTATATTTTGTGTAGGTAGCGGCAACGGAAGGTGAGAAGATTTGCAGCAACCTAGAGGATGCCAAAAGACCTAGTGCGGAGGGCTTGGTGAGGTATCGTGTAACAGAGGAGGCTATTACTGCAGAGGTTGGTTGCAGCTCACAGAGTTCTAGTGAAGGAATGCAGTGGATAAAATTGCTAAAGACCAGGAGAAGCATATGACCAGGAGGTCATAAATTTTTGTGCCTTGGGAGTCTGATGCGGGAGCACCCAACAAAAAAGCAAGCAAATGTGGAAATCCTGTTTTAAAGCAGAAAAGCAGATTTAAAGTGAATTTAAAACAGTTGTTAACAACCATGCATGCTTTTAAAGAGCTTTCGTTGGAGGAAAAGCAGTGGAGGATAGGAGCGATCCTTTCTAAGACTTCCTATATCAATGTAATGAGATAGGGGTGTAAGATATCTGTGCTGTAGGGATCTGTTATGTGAGGTAATTTGTGAGTGGAAAAAATGTAATCAGTGTGGATTTGTTGGCTAAGGCTGCAATGCCTTAGATCCAGTGATCTTTTGTAAATAATCAAATTATATATTATGTTTTATTCCTGTCTATTGAGTTGTGAGTTTATAGTTTAATTAATGAACGAATTCCTGTGTTGTGTTCTCGTTGATCGACCATCGATCAGTCAAAATCGTTTAATTGTTATATATAGGTTTGATTATAGGCGTGTGTAATACGGATTGGATTAATAATTGGATGTATGCCTATTGCACAGTTGGTGTATTCAGTTTATTTAAGTGCATGGTCAAACAGGTCCTATTTCAAGCCACTTCTTTCCAGCAGCATTGTTCTTGTCATTGGAAACCTGGTATATGCAGTAGCATATAATCTGGATTCATTATACATTCTTCTGCTTGGACGAACCTTTACAGTTGAAAAGAATTGGTTGGATCATGTGAATATTCAAACATGGGTGCTCCCAAGATACATTTTCCAGTACCTTTTACCATCTGAAAGACCAAGGATCAATGAACTTATTGAAGATTCCATTCTGGAAGCGGAGAGGAAGGGAGCAAAAGTTATAGGCTTAGGCCTCCTCAATAAGACGGAGGACCTGAACGGCGATGGAAAACTATTTCTCAAAGCGCCAAGAGGATCTCAAAATACGTATTGTTGATGGTAGTACATTAGCAGCTGCCTGTGTTTCGAATTCAATTCCAGAGAAAGAATCGGAGGTGCTTGTGACGTATGGGGGATTCTCCAAGTTGGGGTGCGGAATGGCTAAGGTGCTCTGTGAACGCGAGGTGAAGGTCCAACTTCTAGTGGATTCAGAACAGTTCGAGAAAATACAACTAGGAGTGCCTCCGGAATTTAACCATAACCTCTTCCGTGCTGCAAGTTACCAGTCATGCAGTAACTGCAAGACATGGATAGTAGGAAGACGGCTTAATCAAGAAATTTCAACTCGGGCAGGAGGGCTTGGAATCAATTTGCCAAGTGCGGATACAGTTATTATATATGATCCAGATTTCAATCCTTTTGTTAATTTACAAGCTCAATCACGAGCTCACAGGATAGGACAAGAAAAGCCTATGTTTGCATATCAGTAGATAATAGAGTGTTCAGTTGAGGAGAGAATATTGCAGCGGTCAAGAAGAAAGCTGGCTTTGGAGAATCTGGTGATCGAATCCAATAAAAATGAAAGCGTTTGGCGAATTTCAACAAGTCCCCTCAGCACCGCCTGAACCTCAGCAACCTAAATCCTTATGGATGTGAAGGGCTACTCATCAAGCTGAAGGGACAGCCACCGCCACAATCTAAAAAGGCAAAAATTATTTTTTAAATATATGGAACCGCCTAAAGGATTCATGCGCAGTAATTACAGAGTTATGGCCATGAGGCCAGCGCACAGCTCCAGGGCCACCGTTCAACCATTTTGAGGCTGCTCTCTCATACGCAGCTCTCACTTGCATAACTTTCAGTTTCCAGCTGCCCCAAAACACCTATTTTAGATATTTTTATGTATTCATTACCAGCACAACTCAGCATTAAAAAACTTGATTGCTACAGATATATTTGGGATCTGTTTTGTTAGACATGTTTTTCAGTGATTTTTTTCACTTGACAGCGGCTCAAGGGCCAGCATGTAAATATTGCCTATTTAAACAACGTTGTTCGTTGTTCAAAGGGTGAGAGGTGTTTGATCGATAATCTGATTTTGAGACTTGCTGTATACGCTCTAAGAGATTTAATAAACAGAGCTTGCTGGAACATTTGTGTTTGGACTGTCTAAATGTAGATTCGATGGCTGAAGAATAAGATTACAAAATTCTCGTGCTTCTTCATGGACTAATAAGTTTTCCTCATCTCTTTCTACAGTTGCTATGTTTGCTATATCGTATCTGTGTCATGATCTAAACTTGCAGGAAGAAAGAATAGTTCAGATGTCACTTAGCCGTGCTCTACCCTCAATTCCTGCTTTTTCTCTATGTTTTCCTTCTAAATTAGCCTATAAATATGAATTCCTCTTAGGCTCATATTTGCACTAGTTTCCTCCGTATATGAATATTGTTGTAGGAATTTCTTAATTGCTCCTATAGAATATTCAGTCACGTTCCCTCTGTTAGCATGAATGAAAACTACTTAGCTGTCTTTCATTCCCTGACATCCGTTTCATCCGCATTCAAACCTGATATTATTCCTTGTGTAGCTATCCTGCTCTGTAGTCCCTTCTTTGCCAAAGAAAACACATCTTTCAGTCCACATCCTTGACTCCATGCCCAATGTTCTAAACCTCTTGCGCTTCGCATGCCAAC
>APFE031266553.1:0-10710 GCA_000404065.3 Pinus taeda | reverse complement strand
AGGTGGGCGAGAAGGACAATTAAGGAGCAAAAGAGGATCCCAAGGAAACCCCTGCCACTCACATATTCATTTTTTCCATTCCTTACCATGCATCCCTCCATCATTTTTGTCATTTTTCCACTCCATTGCTTCGATTTATACAAAGACTGTGTTTTCTACAGGATCCCTTATATTCCTACAAGATCCCCTGAAAACCTACAGGATGATCCTGTAGGAATTAAAGTGACCCAGAAATCCTATAGGAATGAATCTGAAGGCAAATGATGGACTTGTTAGGTCCCTAAAATTCACCCTCTCCATGATCTAGCACCTTACCTCATCCACCATCATCATCCCTGCACTCATCAATAAAAAAAAAAAATCAGTTTCAACAGTTTTTTTCAGTCTTCAAAAAAAAAGAGGAAATGAAGAGGAGTAAAGAGCATCACCTGAGTATCCTTTTCTCTCCACACTCCCACTCCCTCTTTTCATAGATGTCACCATCCTCATAGCCCCAGCAAGAAAATTGATTAAATAATTTTGAGGGAGAAGCAGCTATAGGACATCCTATAGGAAATCCTGTAGTAGCCTATGCCACAGAATACCAATCACACCAGCAACAAGTCTTCATCATGATGATCCAGGAGCTCAAAAAGTAGCAGCATCAGATATTCAACCACAGATACCTACAAAAACAGAGAAGCCATTATCATACAGCAAGAGGAGGAAGAAGAATGGCATGCAACAAAAATAGACAACAACACCTCTGGTCTTCGACAACTGCAACATAGCATGGAAACCACAGGTAAGTATCCCACTCGCTCTCTCATCTACATCTTGTAGTCAAAAAAATGTAAGGGTTACAAGATAGTTGGTTTATAAGTGAAAAGGTGGCTAGTTAACTTGGCCACCTTCATTTAGTCAGCACATGCACAACTAGGTGTCCTCTCACACGTGGCTGCAGTCAACTCAAAGACAGAGAAGGAGTAGGACAAAAAGCAGTTAAACTATGGATCTATGAGGTGGGAGCTGAATACGAGGAGTGAGAAATGATGAGGTGGTAGTGGTGACCAATAGTCCAAAAATGGCAATGTACCTTTGCTGTCAACACACCACCTCACCCCGAATCACCATAAGAGGAAATAAAACATCGGTCCCATGCATTCATGCATTTTACCTCTTTGAAAGTCCCTCACTCAAGTTGTTCTCATAACCTAGGCCACCCACCAGAAGAAAAGATCCATCGTTCACTACACAGGAATTCCTACAAGATACAGAGACTGTTTATAGGATACATAGACACTATCCACAGGATTGGCAGAGAAGATTTCAGAAGCGATATCATGGGAGTTTCCACTGCAACCAGTCTAAAGAAGTAGGTTCTAAAATCACATTCCCCTTTGCAAGTAAATGAACCAAGGATACTCTAAATTTGAGTGAATTTAGCAACTGTGTGAAGGGAATTAAATACACAGTCATCTCTGTTTTGCTCTTGCAATTGAAAATTTGTTTCAACCTTCTCATTTTCTCCTAATTCTTCACTAGAAAGATGATAGGAGGGTTTAATAGGAGAGATCCCACAAACACTGTGAGAATCCAAAAAAACCCTCAAGTGCTTGACATCTTCAGAAGACATAATTGGATGGGGTTTTTCGAAAAATTCAGGGGGTATGATGATGAGATGGCTCAAGAAAATGCTCTCTCCCTCACTCCACACACTAAAATACATGCCACTGTTGTAATAATGGGGCCTCAATATAGATCTCACCCCTGAGCTCATCAACAAGGTCACCACACTTCCCCTAGGAATCCCATGGAGAAAATAATACAAAGGAGATAGCCAAGTTGCCAAAAGAAAATTCTTTTTTGAAGGTGAAGAACCCACTGAGGACAAAAATGGAGTAAGGAGGAAAAGTTTTCCATATCCATGGAGTGAGGTAGGCTACCAACTAATCAAATACATCTCATGTGAGGATAGATATAGTGTTGCCTATGGCTATCATTTCAGGATCCTTGAAGAATTCAGATTTGGAGTAGAAAAACCCCCTCACCAAAGGCTCAACATACCTTATTTCTTGCTTCAATCACTCATAGACTCAAGCATCAAAGTGGAGGGGAATTCCCAACAATTAGCTCACCATGGGTTGATTAGGATCCTCATTGAATATGCCCTCCAAAACCTAAGAACCCCTATAACATGATCATTTTTCAGTGACCTTCCAACAGAGGATGACATCGAACCTCTCATTTATGATGTTAGTCCTACTGTCAATGAAGATGAAGTAAAACAGGGAGAGGAAGATATAGAAGGAGATAAGGATGAGATGGATGAAGAAGGAATTGACATAGAGGAACATGATGAAGATGAAGAAGAAGAGGGAGAAGAGAAGGAGGATGATGAAGAAACAAAGGAGGAAATTAAGGATGAATTTAATAGAGATGATGAAGATCTACAAGAAGAAGAAGACAAGAAAGACAGAGAGGAAGAAGGCAATAGAATAGAGGGGAAATAATTCAAGGAGGAGTCACCTAGGGTGTCTCCAGAGGCCACTGAGAGAGAGGCAGTAGTTGCCCTCACTGCTCTCAGCATCCCAATCAAGCAAAAAGGAAAAAGGCAGAGGTAGACCCCACTATATTTCAGGACAAGAAAGAGCACAAGAATAAGACAGGGGAAGCCACAAACATCAACCAAAATTCCTATTGAGATTGAAGATTCCCATACAAAAAAAAGACAAAATGCCATCCCTTAAGTCCCCTATCACCAATGTAAGGAGGCCTACTACTAGATCAACTTCCTCAAAGGGTAAGCAATCCTACAGGATCCACAAAAAAATCCATAGGAAGCAAAAACAGTCCTACAGGATACTCTGTTGAATCTACAGGAGGCACCAAAATTGGAAAGAAAGGTAGGGGAGAAGAAAGAAGCTAAAGAGGAGGACCCAGAGATAAAAGAACCCAACCCCAAAACTAACCTGGACTCCTATTACCGGTTTATTGAAGGAGGAAGGCTCATACCTCAAAAATTTGCCATCCCATTGTTCTTTGAGCTTGAGAAGGAGAGGCCCAAAACTCACCGATGGATGCAGATCGCCAAATCAAAGGGGGTGGAAGACATTGGGCACATGGAGGAGAAACTCAAATAAATGGGCAAAGAGCTAAGTGGCTTAAGGGATAGAGAAGCTATAAAGAGAAATCAACTAGAGATAGAAAATGCATGGCTAAGGGGACAGCAGCAGGAAAGAGAGAAACAACTAAAATGTATGGCCAACCTCTCCTTGGAGGAAATCTAGTGTAGGATGATAGCTAAATACTATGCTCTCTACCTCAAATAACAATGGCTGCAATTTCAGATTAAGACACTAGCACAGAGGGGAACCATGCCATTTCAGGACTACGAGCAATTTATTGATATTTGTGATCAAAGTACACTAGAGGATAGTGCCAAAATGGTTGAGTTTTATTTGCATAACATGGCCCTCATAGACATGAATGTATGGGACCCTAATGACAAGCTAGGATATCTACAATTAATGGCTTTGGCATCATGGATGAACCATGACGAGTCAATGGTTGCAGAGATGAAAAGGATATTGGTAAGAGAGAAAACTAAACCTCCTTTGATCAGAGTTGAACAATCGAATCTCATGGCCCTCATCAGTACCCATAATTTCATTGTAAATGACCCTTAGCCGGCACCTAGATATCTTACTACCCAAGAACAAGCAATTTCACATTTTGAGGACATGTTTAGGCTGTTAGGAGATGATAGTATGCATGCTTGCCTAAGAAGATGAAACACACTATCATACAGCCTAAATATAAGAGAATATCACTCCCCTCAAAGTTTAAGAGAGGCATTCAACAGGACATTGATGTATAAGCAATCTATGTAAATGTTGAAGGTCAATTGGATGGGCCTAAAACTCAGTCAACCACTACTCTTAGGATGCTAGAAGGGAGAAAAAAAGAGGAAGAAAAGAGGTAGTGGGAAGAGATAGAAAAGAAAGCAGGGTTCTATGAACAAGAAGAGGAGACCACAACAAAGGCATGGGATGTCAAAGAGGCTACCAGAGCCATGAAGGATATGGATATTGTCTAGGTTACTCAGAGGATGAGAAACACTTTCAGTAGGGGGGTGATGATGAGCCTCATCATTGGGTAGTTATATGGGCCTTAATTCACCTCCTAGATTAGTCAAACCAACTATTCTCATAACTTATTACATACTTTTGATTATATTTTGTTTATGAGATGAGTTAGAGTTGGATATTTTTCTTTGTGGTCTAATGTGCATTTAATGCAGGATTAAAGGAGAAACGTAAGGAATTTTTGCAAAGACCAAGGTCAAAACTAGAATGGGACAATGGAGATGGATTATAGGAGGCTCCTCCTCCTCATTTACTACCCCTCCATTCAAATATTCCTCCGTCAGCTTGGAGTGCAAACAACCAAATCATGAGGACTAAAAGGCAGTTGAGCAAGTGAAAGACAAAGCACCAGTTTATCTCGAGTATGGGAGCCGAGCCTCTCTAATTTTAAGGAAGTCATTGGAGACTTAAGATGTATAAGCAGAGAGGCCTAGGACCTTAGTAGGATTCAGATTTTTTATTTTAAAACTATACTCTATTTTCGAGCTACAAGACTTGTGAAAGTTCTTTTGATGTAATTTGTTGTTTGGTAATAAGAATGAGTTTTGTTTTGAGACAGCACTGAGTTAACTTAGAGGGACGAAGCTCTTGGGTTAGGGCCCAACCCTAGTAGACAAGACTCCTCTTTATTGTACATCTATGCTTAGTGTAGATTCATAGCTTAGTTGTTGGTTTGGTTATTAGATGCATTTCCCTTACAAGTAGTGTATATGAGATTGGTTGTGTGATAGTTTACTTCCCTTGCACCTTCTTTCAAGTAGTAGGTTAGCAAGGAGAAAAATGATCACCACAAGATTTTCAGCAAGTGTCTCGGCCTCACTTCCTCCCTCTGGGACCATGACTTGACTAAGGGGCCCTTCAGCAGCCCCAAAAACACAGATTTCTAGTTCTTTTATGAGCTTTGGAGTTGTTGTCTTTAATTCAGTAGTTGGTTAATGTTGCAAGGAAGATTTTTATTGTCATATTTTTCCATCTCCATTTCTACAATAAGATATCACTCATGCTTTCATTCCCTTTAGCAACTTTCTTCATGCATAATATAGGCAATTGATTCATGCTTTTCCAGTTTACGAAAATGTATCTTGTTGCATAGTTCTTTTTGGAAGACACACATGTTTTTTGCAGAGCAGGTACTCCAGGAGGATATCAAGAATTCATAACCAGCAACCACCTTCCACTTCATCCACCTTAGCCATCCCTTGTTTCACCATCACCCTCACTAGTTTTTCATCATTTTTCATTGAAATTCTCCTAAACAAATTGAGCAAATCTAGCCATCTCTTACCTTGGATATTGACTCATGAGTGCTCCTAAACCTTCTAACACTCCATTCCACCCATAATACACCTTTCCTAATATGCTCAACACCTCACAATTAGCTCTCGGTTGTATCCTATAGGTTTCTTGTAATTCCTACAGGATCATCCTGTAGGTTTCTAGTACATCTTGTAGGTTTTCTTGAAACAACCTGTTTTGAGGATGAATTGATGGGAAACCTTTAGAAAGTCACAAACATTCTCCTAGGACCTCTCCAAACCATCCAACCACTTCATAAACCTTCTAGCCATCCTCAAACACCTTCCATCCACCTGTCACATCCACAAGAACAATTAGTTTGCATACTTGATTTTGCCTAAAAAGACCAAAAAAGTGACAACAACTTTAGTTTAGTTTCTTTGCTTGCACACTACTATTGTTTGATTCTTTTTACTTCTACACTTAGATAGTAGCATTAGTTTATTGTTGATCTAGCATTTTTCCTTAGCATAGCTTCTTAAATGGTTAATTAGGGTATGGTTTGGTTTAGCATTACATGTTGGTTTTTTTTCTATTACTGCAGTAAAGTAACTCTCTTAGAGTAGATTTTCCTTTCTTCCATCAAAGAATCAAGCTTCTCCTGACTCTGTAGAAGTATGGTTTGGAACCCCAGTGGTCTCTCACCAACTGAATAGTGACAATAGGCAGAACCATCACTTTTACCTGTGCATACAACACTGTCACCTCCAAGTTTGTATGAACCCCGGGTTGATAAGTAAAGCTGGTAGCCCAGGAGTTGTAGCATTCTTGCTGCAATAATAGCACTCTTTAGCATATGAGATTGTTATGCTTGTAACTTCAAGAAAGTGAGGTGAGTGTGCCTGTTGAGTGCTTAACGTAACTCTGTGTCTGTGTTATCTTACTGTCAAAAAAGGGGGGAGTAATGTGAGCCTCTTGATGAGAGGGAATATTCCCAACCTAGGAAGAAACACACGTGAACAACAACAAGGGTTTGTCTAGCATCCAGCGGAATAGTCCACAGTGGATGTGCAGTCTTCAAAACCAAAGTTCAAGAGAAAAAAAATACACCATCCAAAAACATAGTCCACATAGGGGTGATGATCATTAAAACCAAGAAAACACAAAGATGGTCGTCTAATATCCATCGAAGTAGTCCACACAGGCGAGATAGTAGTGATAAACAATACAACACATCTTCAATAATGTAAGTACTAAAATAACTGAATTCATTCAACTATCTTAGTACAGGTTAAAAAAACATGCATTATAAACATTTAAATAATAGTCTTACAAACAGATACAATACATACATGAAAATGTGTTGGCCTAAGACAGGATTTAGAATTAAGAAAAAGATCCAAGATACATTTGTAACCCATACATCACTAGTCCCAGTAGTGGGATGTTGGAGCCACTGCTCGCTCCTCAAAGAATAGACTATAGACTCTCAAAGCTATGCGGGAGGAGCCAAGGTGAAAATTCCTTTGCTCATACAATGAGGGGGTATATATAGCCAAGGAGGAATAACTCACCCTTGTGACTCTTCGACTTCCCTCGTGATTATTTGACTTCTTATGACTTTTTGACTTTACATGAATCTTCAACTTCATATGTGGGTCTCTTGGACTTCCACTTTACATTACATTGATGTATGGCCCATAGTAGTGATGTGGTCAAGCCAACTCATGACACAACTCGACATGACACTGCTGACATATACTGGCTTATTGTGGTGCCCATGTCGAGTTGTTGTGCTATTGAGTGATGATATTCTCTTGGTGTAAAATGTATTCACCTCTGCATGGCAAAGTTTGTGGGGTCTTCAATGGTATTAGTATTTTCTTGATGGTGCATGTGAATGTCTCCATTTCGCTCACTTGCTTGATGTGCTTCATGTGTTTATTAAACTACAATCAAGTCTTCTAGCATGCACCTCTTCTTCATCCCATTCATCGTCACATCATGTTTCATTAATGTATTTGTTCCTGTAATCACTCATGACAAAACGACATCAAATCTGAAAATATCCTAGTCTAACATGATGTGTTGTTTTCCGTTACTGTGTAGGCCACTGGGATAGGGACAAGGCATTGAAATTTCACAAAGCATAGCACAAGTTGGGATGTGAGGCTCTAGAGCACTATCGGTAAAAATTGTGCAGATGTCATTGGGATGTAGACTTGTGCAATCCAAGACAGTAATGTTCGATGCGGGGAAAAACCCAGCTAGGGGGAAGAATTGTGCGGTTTCCAAGAGGATGGATAGGCGGCGTGTCAAGGAATTATTGGACCAATTTGCACAATTTTCAAGGGGAACACTGGGCAGGTCGTCTAGTTGGGATTTGCATAATTTCTTCCATGGAGACAGTGTGAGCAACAAGAGGCACTAGCAAACAAATCTGTGTAGTTTTCCAGAGGAGGACAAGATCAGGCTGCAAGAGCTACCTATCAAAATTATGCAATCCTAGGAGGCAATCCGAGCCCGGACACAACTGTGCAATTTATGGGTTGATTGTAGAGTGGGATAGAAGGGTAGGTGACAGCCATATCTGCGTAGTTTTCTGAGTGAGAGCAGAGTAGGTCGGCAAGGAAGCCTACCTGACATTTCTAAGCAGTTTTTGCGCTGATTGCATAGTGAGGTAGAAGGGCATGTGAATGACAGCTCTGTGAAATTCCTGGGATGATTTTAGAGTGGGCAAGAAGGGCAGTTGAAGGATAACTTTGAGCAATTCCTATACTGATTGTAGAGTGGAGAAGAAGGCAGGTGAAGGACAACTTTGTGCAATTACTAGGTTGATTGCAAAGTTGGGAATAAGGGTAGGTGAAGGACAACTTTCCACAATTCCTATGCTGATTGAAGATCGGGGAAGAAGGGAAAGTGAAATACAACTCTGCGCAATTTCAGAGAACAGTGCAACCCTGGGTCATAGCTCAAGTAATTTTTTCGGTTGACTAATGGAAGGCTTGAACACATCATATCTACTTAAAGGAAGGATCTCATTTTTTCCAACAACCTCAACGTAGAATGAATCTAGCATTGAAAAATGTTCTCAAAGAGGAACTTCAAAAGCTCTTGGATGCAAATTTTATTTATCCAATTTCTAACAGTAAATGGGTATTTCCACTTGTTATCATCCCTAAGAAAACTGGGAAGTGGAGAGTCTATGTAGAGTATAGGGAGTTGAACAAATCCACTCAAAAGGACCATTTTCCATTACCTTTTATTGATCAGGTCTTTGATACTAAGTTTGGTGTAAAAGAAAAAAAAAATCTAGATGGATTTAATGGCTATAACTAAATTTAGATTTCTCCTAAGGACCAAGATAAAACTACCTTCACTTTCCACTGGGGAACATTTCCTTATAGGGTCCTAGCATTTAGAATTTGTAAGGCATCTGCAACCTTTCAACAAGCAGGGTTAGGAAATTTTTCTGATATAGTCAATGACTGTTTGGAAATATTTATGGATGATTTTACACCCTATAGGGATGAATTTGATGAAGCCTTGCACAACATTGAAAAGTTACTTGAGCATTGAATGAAAACCCACATTTTTCTTAGCACTGAAAAATGCAATATGATGATGAGTGAAAATTTTGAAGGAGGTGAAAGATGGAGAACATATCATAACAAGCTTAAAGGGACAACTAAGAATTCCTTTAAACCTGTCAAAATTAGATGGGTAACTAAGCAATTAAGAAATCAACCACTAGAAAACACCATATTTTGAATCTTTCCATTTCTTTTAAAACCCTTATTAAACTGTCAAAGAATCCAAGATACTCTTCAAACAACTTTGATAAATTTTACAAACACCAAAGTAAACCATCATACTAATGCAAAATTCACTTTAAATTGACACATTCCATTTCATCGTCACAACAAATCAATTTCACAACATAATCTACCATGAAAGTTGTTTGAAATTGTATTTATATGTAGCAAAATTTCAAAACCCAAGGTGGGTTCATGAAATTACATGTAAAATAAGGACAAATAGCCCAAAAAACACTGAAAAAATCCTTCCTTGAAAGCTTCAAAACTCCCAGAAGATTCTGACAAAATTTTGTCAGAGTTTCCCCTAAAACCCATAATTTCTCCCTTAAAAATACAAAATAAGGCCTATATAGGGGAACTCAAAGCCAAATACCCTCCCCTAAACCACTAGTGGTATTTTTAAAAGCCACCAAGAATATTTACAAAAATGTTGGCCCCCTTGAATTTTTAATATTTAAAAATTTTTATATGCTAGTTGTAGGGTGGTCCCTTTTGAATTTGGTTGTAGTAGGTTCTCTCTCTCTCTTGGATGTATGATGGGTCTTCTCTCTCTTGGCTTTCAACTACCTTGGCTAAACTATTTATGGCGCCAATGGTTGTGCCAATGCTAATGCCAACTGTGGGATCGTTCCAATGATTATCCCTACTACTATGGTGGAGGATTTGAGTTAGAACTTGTTTCTACCAAAACCATTTGTGTCACTAGCGAAAATCCAATTTGAATGGCCTATTCATATAAATCCATAAGATTCCTTCATTCCCTACCATATTGAACATCACATGGCCATGCCTCTATGATATTTCCTTCTAGGTTAGTGATGGCCTCATAATCAACTTTACCTCGCTCCTTGAAATATTATTCAATATAAACAAAATTTGAAAATGATTATTGTACAATTTCACAATTTCCTTTATGTGAAAGAAATGACCCTTTTCTCTGAATCCCTTGTGATCTTCTTTTATTGTAATCAATCATTGTATGAAAGCTTCCTTGGGATATAGGTCTCCATCATTGTCAAAGAAGGTCGGAAGTACCTTTTAGTAAAGCACTTCACATTTCTTTTTGAAACCTTCTATTTCCTTCATTAGTGCCTCTCTCTCATCCTTGACCAGTGTCACCAATTCCTACTTTCTTATCATCTGGTTATCCCTTACTACCCATTTAGACCTATTTACATTTACCCTTGCCACCTCTTCCTTAGGAACTCAATTAATAAATTATATAATCATTTCTTCCTTAGAGGAAGAGTCGCCAATAATTCTCTTAATGGCTTCTGTTACACTGAAATTTGTCACCATGACTATCTGCAGTTAATATGGCTCCATCAATAGTCATATTATCCTCCTTGTCAAGCCTTATACCTCTGCTCTCCATGTCAAACTTCAAAAAAGAGAGAAAGTCATTAAAAATCATGTTTATCTCTGGGTACGCAGGTTTTCTCTACCTTGCCTGCGTGTACGCATCCCAAGCTCATTGTACCTACGTACTTGTACACTCTGTAAGTCAAGGGATGGGTGCGTACTCCTGT
>APFE031266549.1:0-17717 GCA_000404065.3 Pinus taeda | reverse complement strand
AGATATCATTTTGGGATTCAACTGCGTTAAGTAAGTCATTCACATATGACCATTTCCATGAGAGGTAGTCGTAACTGACTAATTTCTCATGATTTTTTGATAGTTCACTTAGCACTCATTGCATCGGGTGATGCTCACAGGGGTGAAGAAGTGGGATTGAAACTAGTGAAATGTGGAGAACGAATCACATAGCATCGATCATCACTTCCGGGGCTTGCACCCGGTAACCAGGACTTCCCAGGAGGTCACCCATCCCAGATCTCCTCTGGCTCAAGCGTGCTTAACTGTGGAGTTTTTCCCCACAATCAAGCCCACTTAGCTTGCTACCCCATTTGCAAAACCTTAGCAAGTATTGTGCCTCATGAACCATTCAAGTAGAGATCCCTTGACTCTTTTTGAATTTAAGTATGGGGGATTACGCAGTGCATTATATTAGATTCAACTGCGTTAAGTAAGTCATTCAAACGTATGACCATTTCCATGAGAGGTAGTCGTAACTGACTAATTTCTCATGATTTTTGAATAGTTCACTTAGCACTCATTGCATCGGGTGATGCTCACAGGGGTGAAGAAGTGGGATTGGAACTAGTGAAATGTGGAGAACGAATCACATAGCATCAATCATCACTTCCGGGGCTTGCACCCGGTAACCAGGACTTCCCAGGAGGTCACCCATCCCATATCTCCTCTGGCTCAAGCGCGCTTAACTGTGGAGTTTTTCCCACAATCAAGCCCACTTAGCTTGCTCCCCATTTGCAAAACCTTAGCAAGTATTGTGCCTCATGAACCATTCAAGTAGAGATCCCTTGACTCTTTTTGAATTTAAGTATGGGGGTTTACGCAGTGCATTATATTAGATATCATTTTGGGATTCAACTGCGTTAGTTAAGTCATTCACGTATGACCATTTCCATGAGAGATAGTCGTAACTCACTAATTTCTCATGATTTTATTACCGAGTTTATTAATCTATAAATAGGGTATGTTACAATAACATGCGCCAAAGACATCACTTCTCAATATAACATGCCAAAATAACCATTATCGATGTCGGGTGCAAGAATTGTGCTTGACAAACTCCTCAACATTTAATTGTCAACTCGGGGGTTTTGTAAACTTAGGGATGAACCACAGGCAATGCTAGAGATGGTATGAACTTTTCCCATCTCTAATCCCACTTCTTAAAGGAAATGCTTTGCAGAATCAAATAAAAATCAATCGAGAAGATAATTGACACCAAAGCAACTCTAGTGATAGAATGTAAAAGACAATTTGGATGTAAATAAAGTAAAGAAATTCCACAAACATAAACAATGTTTAATGTTATAATTAAACACTATGTTCATCTTTAGATGGTTGACTAACAGTCTCACAAGTGGAACCTTGCAGAATATTGTCTTCCTTATGATCTTCCTTCCAGACAAGCAACCTATCCTTGCACTGTTATAATCTACTTGTACTAGTGCACATACAGTATCTCTGTCCAAAAGTATATATGACCTTCCTTATTGAAAACTTATGTCTTAGTGGAGGTGCTCTAAGTATAAGGGCTTAGAGCACTTTGTTATTTATGAAACTAGCTCACAAAAAGATAGAAAAGATAGATCAATGCCTTAAAATTTAGCCTCTTCGAGGGGGCAACCTCCTTTACAATACATAAATGAACAATTCTTGGATGATACAAATGACAAAAATTGGTTTCTATATATAGGAGTCTAAGGAGTCACAATATAACCCAGCCGACCTAACAATAATAATATAAAGCCACAAAAATGACAATATGGCGATAGTAGGGGCACAACAATATTAATAAGGGATACACCTACAATAGTAATGGGGTAATCACTAGTACTATAGCGACCTAACATGCCCCTCTCCTTCAAAAAAGTGGTGTCCTCAATGCTTGAGTAGTTCTGGATGTTTTGTATAAAATTCTCATCCTCCCATGTGGAATCTTTAGTGGATAAGTTCTTCCACAGGATGAGATACTAAAAAATTGATCGATTTCATAGCCGTCGAGTTCTTGTCTCTGTGACTGCTTCTAGTTGCAATACAATTTTTCCTTCTAAAGTCAAGTTCTAGCAATATTGTTTGAACTAGGAGCTTGTCTCTTATAACCTTCTTTAAACATGAAACATGGAAAATTGGGTGCACTCGAGAAGCTGTAGGAAGCTCCAATTTGTATGCCATAGTACCAATCTTTTGCAACACCTTGTATGGACCATAATACTTTGGTGATAATTTCTTATCCTTCTTAGCTTGCTTCACGGGCATTTTTTTATCTGGTTGTAGCCATAGGAATACCTAATCACCTACATCAAAACTTCTTTCGCTGCGATGTTGATGTGCCTATTGTTTCATTCTATTCTGTGCCAGCATGAGGTTATCCTTTAAGAGTTGGAGGACTTGTTGTTGATGTTCGATGTGATGTTCCACTGCTTGAGCCTTAGAATTTTGTCTTAAATATGATGTGATGGATGGTGGATGATATCCATAAAGTGCCATAAATGGGGTCATTTTTGTTGTTGTATGGAAGGATGTGTTATAACACCATTTAACAAGAGGTAACCATTTGACCCATTGTGTCTATTTATCAGAGACAAAGAAACAAAGATATCCTTCCAAAAATTTGTTTACTATCTGAGTTTGCCCATCAAATTGAGGATGATAAGATCAGCTATGAGCTAATTGAGTACAAAGAAAAGAAAATAATTTTTTCCAAAAATTTCCAGTGAATATGGGATCTTATCACTTACAATAAGCTTTGGATTTCCATGTAGCTTCTAAATTGTTTCCATAAATGCAGTAGAAATTGTACTAGCTTTAAACATATGTGGTAATGCACAAAAGTGTGCATACTTGGTAAATCTATCAAATACCACCATGATGACATTATTTCCCTCAGACTTGGGTAAACCTGTGATAAATCCCATTGAAATCGCCTCCCAACGTTGGCTTGGAATGGATAAATGTTGTAATAGACCTCAGGTTTTAATTATTTCAAGTTTATTTTGTTGGCAAACCAAACATTCTGCCACAAACTTTTGAATATCCGTTTTAAGGCCATCCCAAAAAAATTCCTTCTTAACCATGTTGTAAGTTTTTAAAAATCCCGAGTACCCTCCTAAGGAATTAGTGTGTAATTGCATAAGAATATTTTGTTTGATTTGGGAATTATTACAGAGGTATAAGCGATCTTTGTACCATAACGAATCATTTTCCTAGCTAAATGTATCAAATGTAGTGGAATCTTGTTGTAGCTTCCAAATGAGTGCCCACACTTCTTCATCATTCTTCCATTCCTCCCTTGCTTCATTTATCCAATCTTGTTGGATAATAGAAATGGCGCACAACAATGCTTCCACATCCTCATCCTTTCTTGAGAGTGCATTTGCCACCACATTTTGCTTCCCTGTTTTGTATATGATTTCAAAGTCATAACCCAACATCTTTGTGACCCACTTTTGTTGCTCTTCAGAGGATAATATTTGTTCTAAAAAGTATTTAAGGCTATCATGATCTGTTTATACCTTGAAGCATCTTCCCATTAGCCAAGGTCGCCATTTCTTAAGTGCATGTAGTATTGCCAACATTTCCTTCTCATAAATAACTTTGTGTAAAAAATTTCCCTTGATTGGACAACTTTCAAAAGTAATGGGTCTTTCATCTTGCATTAAAATAGTATCAATTCCATTTCTTGAAGCATCACATTCCACAATAAAGGATTTTGTGAAGTCTGGTGTAACTAAGGCTGGTGCTTGGCACATTGCCTCTTTAAGATGTTCGAGGGCCTTTGTTGCTTCTGGAGTCCATGAAAATGCATCTTTCTTCAATAATGTTGTTAGAGGTGCTGCTATTCTCCCATAATTCTTAACAAACTTGCAATAATACTCTATCAACATGAGAAATCCTCGGAGATGCTTTATGGATGTGGGGATTTTCCATTCCTTAATGGTAAGAGACAATGTCCCCACCTTTCTCTTCTTACATGGACTGGTGCTAGCAGACTCTTCTACACTCATTGCTTTGAATTCTTTCAAAAATACTTCCCACCTTATCCCCTTTTCTTGTAACTTCTTCTTGACCATAATTGTAATAAGCTCGTGATGGCATATCTTGTTTGCAACTTGGCTTGCACTGCTAGTCTACACGTCTTTCGCCATATTCTCAAGGCTTCTAAGCAATAAATGAGGAAAATTAATCAATTTTCCTGTCTCAAAATGAAAAAATAATTTGAGGTGGTATAGAAATGCCAAGGTATAGTGTCCTTCTCCGATTACAAACTTCTGCAATATAAACAGTAAAACTTGCCACTTCTTAACCATGGGAGTCTGTGGAAGTCCCTTTCTCCAATCGACCTTAATTTTCTTATCAACCAAAAACTAGTGCCAACGCTTCTTTGCGAGCTATTATTTTTTAAACCAGCGCTCCCCTGTAAGTGTTAAACTCGTGGCTTGTGTGATGAACTCCTCTGTAATTTTAAATTTTAAGGACCTGACGTGACTCGGCCTTCTTTGAACGTCCTTGCAAACTTTAATGGCACTAACATTTTGATCCCGTCAAACTTTTGTAGAAATGGCGAGAACCCAGATTCTTACAATAGTGCAAGACTGTTCGTGTACTCAACAGTTTGTCAATTTCCTGCAAAGATAGCAGTTCATTCCTCAAAGGTGCCATTTTGAACCACACTCCTCTACACTCTCTTCACACTCTCAAAGGAATTTCTAAGTGACTCCAATGTTCGTCGCGAGTTTTATGGCAGAGGTTCATTTCTCCCCACCCTTTCAGACCCACTAACCTGGCTATGATGGACCAACCCCCCCACATCAGGTATTAATTCATTTTAGCCCACTAAGGGTGAATTGTGATGATTGGATGCAATGGTGGTATAGGTGGCGGTGGCGCAACGACTAAAATGATCGCATTGCAGTTAAAATAATAATGGTCAGACAATGCGAAATCATTTCAAGGACGGTGTGTAGGTTATCAGATAGTAGTACCATCCCGTAGTTAGTGTCATAATTCAGTCGTACATACTTCAGCATTTATTAAAAGGATTATATTCCAAACCTTACACACCTTGCACTTTAAATATTTGTTCCTAGATTAGTAAATAATGAAACAAAGAATCAATTAAAACATGGAATGAGATAACATATTAGCACATGTGCAGGAAGGTAAAGGCCCATAAATATCCCTAATAAACCACTCTAGGATTGTGTAAATTTCTTTCACAGTCAACTATGTTTTTCCACCAAACCTGCTTGCACTGCATTGTACATGCACCAGAGAATTTTACCAAACAAATAATCGGATAGGACATACTTTTGTAACTAGACTTAAAAACTTTTCCTTCTTATAATAGAAATTTCTTTCGCCGTCCTTTGGTGTTTCTTGAACATGCCTTCTAGATTGACTACATCAAATTCTGCAATCAATTTATGAGGGAATAAAGAAGTGGGAAAGGGGTAAAAAAAAATACAATTTGAAGTAATATTAGAACAGGGATTTATGAAACAATATCACGAACAGGGATAAATGAAATGGAATGTGGGAAAAAAAATGGGTAAAAGAGGGATTTTACGAAATCAGGTAAGGGTAATATCTTAGAAGAAATAGGAATGTAATTCATTGGGGAATTTAGAAAAGACAATAGTGGGAAATTTCGAATTGGGAAATATAAGAAAGATGATCTATTTACCTTGAAATCTGCTTGTACTGGTGCAGGAAAAAATAACTACAGCGGGAACTAAGTTTTTAGTTTGATAAAAATGTCCATGGTAGTTACCCCAAACTTGGGTAAGTGCTCGATTTCATGAACCTGCTTGTTCCTGGTGGCAACCATCACATCTAAAAATCAAGTAACATTCCCTTATTATTAGAATTTCTATCTTCCTACCAACATGCTAGTTTTCAGGTCGATCCTTCTGCATTCATTTTAGTCAACTGATTTTCAGAATTACAGTTATTTTTTCTTTTTTATACTTTTTATTTTTGTCAAATTTTTTCTTTTTTATTTTCTTTGATTTTTTATTTTTTAATAAGGACAAGAAGGAATCAATTCTTCAAGAGGATGGTGTTTACCACCTACCAACTCCTTTTCAAATGGCTATTGGACTTGCTGCATAAAATATCCTTTAGTAAGGGGCTAAAAAGATACCTTTAGTCTATGCCCGTTTACTAGGAACACATAATTCAGTCTATTAATAGTTTTTATTTCTAATGCTCCATTTTCAAACACTTTGACCACCTCATACGGTCCCATCTAGCATGTACAAAACTTTCCTTTAAAATGTTTGAATCTTGAATCATAAAGGAGTACCCAATCGCCTGGTTTGACCTCCTTCTTCTGAATGGACTTGTCATCCCACTTCTTACATTGTTTTTGAACCAAGATGTTCTATTGAACGACATCCCTTTGGATTTCATCTAACTCATTTAATTGTAGAAGGAGTTGCTGCTATACTTGAAAGAGATCTAGTCCCAATTGGATTGTAGTCCTAAAAGTCTTGATTTGGAATTCAATCGACAGAAGTACTTGTTTCACATACACCAGGTCATATGGTGTGTGTGTCATGTGATATTTCTCTAAGTGGTTCGATAGGCCCATAATTCTTTCGATAATTTGTTAGCCCAATCATTTCTATGGATTTTTACTAGCTTTGTAAGGATGTACTCAATTACCTTATTCGTGGACTCCACCTGACCATTTTCTTGTGGGTGATATAGTGTTGATTTCCTATGTCGTATTTTGTGCTACCCCATACACCCTGTACTAGATTGGAAATAAACTTCGATCCATTGTTGAAAACAATTTATCCAGGCACACCAAATCTAGGAAAGCTTTTAGTAAAAATAAAATCAACAAACACTCTTTCGGTAGCAAAAGAAACAACATTAGCTTCTACCGCTTTTTTAACAAAATTTGTACAAACCAAAATATGACTTTTATTTGATGATGTAGGATTTATTGGTCCTATGAAATCAATCCCCCATTTTTCAAAAGGCACAATCATAACCAGAGGACATAAAGGCATTTCATTGGTTTGATGAGGATGGCCAATTCGTTGATAGCTATCATGCCGCTTGACATATTGTTTGACATCCTTGAACAAGCAAGGCCAAAAATAACCAGCTTGTAATACTTTGTATGCATCCGCTTATTGGTGAAGTGACCTCCACAAGGTTCATCATGGGTATATTTTAAGATATCAAGCACCTCTTCCCCTCTTACAAATCTAGAGATAATGAGATATGCTCTGGTGTAAAATAGGTCTTATTGGATACAGGAATAAGCAACACTTTTCTGAATGATAGTCCGCTTTTCACGAGCGGATAAGTGAGGTGGTAATTTTCGATGACTACATAGTTAGCTATGTCAACAAACCATGGAGATTTTGTTGACACAACAAAAAGATGTTTGTCGGGAAAATCATCATCAACAGGAATTGCTTCACGAGGATTATTGAATCTTGATAGGTAATCTGCAACTATATTTGACTTTCCTGGTCTATCAACAATGGTAATATTGAATTATTGTAATAATAGAAACCACCTAGTCACTCTACCACTATTTAATGGTTTACTCATAAAATATATTATAGCAGAATGGTCAGTATGTACAAAGAGTTCATATATGGTAATATAATGTTTTAATTTATTAATGGAAAACATTACAGCTAAAAACTCTTTCTCATTAACCGTAGTCGGGGCATTACATAGCCCAGAGGGAAGCACTTCATAAGCACATGTACCCCATGGACATGTAAAAGTGGTTTTGTCTTGATCCTCAAGTGCTATCTATATTTGGTTGTATCTGCTAAAGCCGTATAGAAAAGAAAAGTGCTTCTTACCAACAAGGCTATCGAGCAACTGATCGATGAAAGGAAGGGGAGAGTAATCTTTGAGAGTGTATTTATTCAATTATTTGTAGTTAATAAAAATGCACCATCTCTCATCTCTCTTTGGGACTAATACTACTGGAGAGACCCACTAGCTATCATAAATGGGATAGATAAAATCAGGATCTAAGAGTTTTGGCAATTCTTCTTCTACAATGTTTCTTAGAGCTAGGTTCATTCACCTTTGGGGTTGTTGGACAGGTTGAGCTCCACCCTAAATATAGATATGGTGTGTGTAATTTTTAGGAGAGATTCCTTTCACATGTTCATAACCCCATCCAAAGGCATCAAGATGGTTGTACAGCAAATTCACATGCTGCTCTGGCTGAGAGGGATCCAAGTTTGAACTAATATACAAGGATTTAATTGGACTAAACTAAACAAGAGTAGTGTTAGGCTCAAGACTACACAAGGGTGTCGCTAGAGATGGTGATGATGAGGGTAGAGAGTCACATCCTTCCTGGAAATCTAGACTAAAAATCTAACTCAATGACTCGAAATTAGGCATGGTGTCTAGATTGTTTAGGATGTCTCGAATCTCTCCCTCCTATGAGGACTCATCATCCTGATGTATCAAGGAAACATGCTAAGTCTCCTCATCATTACTATAGTTTAACTATAAAGTGTCTCAGAGCTCCTAAATAGATAGAGTGGGTGGATATAGGGTGACTTTCTTTCTCGAATATCCATGGGAAATATACATATCACCAAAATGACATCCAATATAAGCATCGTTTGTAGCAAGCCATGGGTGTCCCAAGGTCAAGGGATGCCCTCATACAAATTTCTTTGGCTGAAACACAATGAAATCTACAGGATATTCCCAAGAATCTAAGGAAATGACCACATCATCCAATACTCCTTCGGCTTGACTATACGTCTCTCTACTAGTTCAAGCACACTCGGAGTAGGATGAATATGGACCAATCTAGGTTGATCCATGGTTCGCTTGGTCATAACATTAATGGCTACCTCTAGGTTTATAAGTAAATTGGAGACAAGAGCATCACCTATCTGAACAACAAGGTTTCTGGGGTCGGTATATTTTTCCATGTGCATACATCCATCATTAACTCTACTCCTCTACCAACAAATTGAATGGTTTGGAGTTCCAATCTTCTCCTTCCTAGCTTCTTGAGACAAATTTCCCTAATTATTTTTATATAAATGGGGATCTCTTCAATAGCTTGGAGCAAAGTTACCCTTATGAAAAGGTTCCTAAGCTTAGAAGTGAGCCTAGACTTAGGAATAGGGTCTTTCTTCTCCACAATTACTGCATAGGGAGGTCGGTTGGAAAAAGATGACAAGGGCTCATTATGTATAGGGATAGGATGAATGGTGTTATCTTTTTCTGAATTTTCAGGAGTTTCCTCCTCTACTTTCTCATCGATAATCACCATGGGCTACTTTTTATTCTTTGAGGTTACTACCTTCCCTGATTCTAATTGGAGATCATTTACTCCAACTAGCATAGTATAAAATCTGGATGAAGAAAGCAGGGTCATAGAATGTATCATTTGTACCGCTTTATTATTGGGGTTGGGTAAAGGTTGAGAAAGTAGCCGAGAAGGTCGAAATGTTGGAGGTAATGGTAATGGTGGCATGGGTTGACTCAGTTGAGGTAATGATGGTTGAGGCATTGGGTAAGGTGCATATGTAGGATGGTATGACTTCATAGTTGCATGTTAGAAATTATGCGAATGATATGAATGGTTTGGTCCTCTCCATCCTTGTTGCAAAGATTGGGAGGGTTGTCCACATTGATATTGATTCCCATGCTACCAATGTTGAGAGTGACCAATGTTAGTATAGGAATATGAATGTGCATTACAACCAAAAAAAGTGTTGGAGATTCAATAACCATACCTGCACTTACCTGAGGCCAATTTCTTCTTTCTCCCACATCATGCAATGATTCAGCTTTAGGTTTTCCCCCTTCCAATACAGTTTTCAGCTCAGGTATAGAGGGACATTTATTGATAGCATGGTTATCTGCAGAAATTGCACATTTATTATTTTCTTTAGTATCTAGAGGGCGTTCTCTTAAAGGATGCTTTCTTGTACATTTAGGATAGAAAATAGACAATAGATATGAACTTTAATTATTTATTATCACGACATGTCTGTGAATATTATGAATAACTGATAGATTTGGTTAATAAATGGACTTGGCTAACATGTGCAAGCTGCAAAGTTATATGTAGATATACCAATACAAGAAGAAAATGACACAATGGGAGAAACAATATTTGAATGAAGTTGGTAGACATTGGCATCCACAAGATTGGATGACCTTATTGACTTTGTTATATTTTAGTCAACTTTGACCATATGACAGAGTCAAGTTCGAATTCAAATTGAGTAGTGAATAACCGATGCAAAATTTGACTTGGATGTGAATGCAAATAAGTAGTTGATTAAAATATTCAACTGAATTGGTGCAAAACTAGATTGATTCGGGTAACATTATAACGTTATAGATGATGGATATTCTTATTGGTGCTGGTATTTATGTTTAATATGAGACTCTTATAGACTTGATCTTCTTTAATTTCTACTCTTAGTCTGCACTAGCCTACTATATCCTAGGAGATCCTAACTTTTCCTATTCTAGCCTTATCTAACTAGTATAAGCTAACATACATTAGCCCACTCTAGCCTAGCATATTCTAGCATAACCTAGCCTAACCTAAACTATCCTAGCACAACCTAGCCTATTCTAACCTAATCAATCCTAGCCTACTCTAACTTAACCTACTCTCACCTAACATATCCTACTCTATCCTAGCCTAACCTAGCTTGGATTATCATAGCCTACTTTACTCTAACCTAGACTAACCTACTTTAGCATAGTGTAACCCTCACTAGTTCAACCTAGCCTATCCTACAGTTACCTAACTTAGCCTAGCCTAGTTTAGCATAGCATAACATGTCTTATGCTATCCCATCCTAACCTATACTAGCCTATCCTACTCTAGCCTAGCCTATTCTACTCTATCCTAGCCTACTTTACTCACAGGGCCTTCAGTGGGGAAGAAATATCATAACACGTGCATTCATATTAGGGGAGATATATTGAGGAAATAATGACATAATATATTCAGCACATAATAGGGGTAAATGGTTTTTATATTGGAAACTATAAAAAATGGAGCTCGAAGTTAACGAAAAAATATAAAGGGTATAAAAAGTGTGAATGAAAAAATGGAAACTTATAATATTTAGTGAAAGGAAGGATTTTTTAAATTGGGAAGATGGATTGGGTTCACATTTTTTTGGGGTTAAATGATGTGATTTTTAGAAGTATTTTGGAATATGTAGTCAAAATAAGGGTATTGTTTAGCATTCCATGAACGCATGTGATATGTCAAAAGTTCAATGAGTGAAACCCTGACTTTTTCTAACAAATCCCATCCTACTTTAGGAAAGCCTAACTTTGCCTAGACTAGTTTGACCTAGCTTACTTTAGCCTAGATTAGCCTAGCTTGACCTACTCTATCCTAGCCCATCCCATCCTAGCTAAGTCTAGCCTAGGCCAGCCTAACCTAGCCTAACTTACTCTAGCCCTAGCCTAGCCTAACCTAACTTACTCTAGTGCTAGCCTAGCATACTTTACCATAGACTACGCTAGCCTATCACACACTACCCTAGGCTAGCATGCAATAGGTTATTGTACTCTACTCTAGACAAACCTATTATACTTTACCTTAGCCTACTCTAACCTACATTAGCCTAGCCTGCTCTAGCCTAGACTAGCCTACCCTTGCCTAATGAACACTAGCTTAACCTAGCTATCTTACTTTATTCTAGCCTAGACTAACATAGCTTACTCTATCCTAGCTTAGCCTAGCATAACCTACTCTGGCCTCGCATACTCTATCCTACTCTAGCCTAAATTAACCTAGCCTAGACTAGCCTAGCCTAAATAATGCAATTTTTATAGGTATTTTCCAATATGTAGTAAAAATAAGGGTATTCTTTAGTATTCCATGAATGCATTTCATATGTCAAAAGATCATTAAGTGAAACTCCCATGAATTTACACTAACCAAACCTATCCTACTTTAGTCCAGCCTAACTTAGCTAACATAGCTTGACTAAGCTTACTCTATCCTAGCCTAACCTAGTTTAACCTACTTTAACCTAGCCTAACCCAATCTAGATTAGCATACTTTAGCCTAAGTTACTCTAGACTGGACTAGCCTAACCTAGCCTAGCCTAACTTACTCTAGCCCTATCCTAGCCTACTGTAGCATAGCCTACTCTAGCTTAGTCTAGCCTATGACACACTAGCATAACCTAGCCGAGCCTTACCTAGCTAAATATGCCCTAACGTAGCCTAGCTTACTTTATCCTACTCTAGCCTAGTTTATCCTAGCTTAGCTTACTCTATCCTATCCTACCCTAGCCTAGCCTACTCTTGCCTAACATTCTCTATCCTACCAGAGCATAACCTAACCTAGCATACTCTTGCCTACTTTAGCCTAGCCCAACCTAACCTAACCTAGTGTAGCCTAGTCTATCCTAGCTTATCTTAGCCTATTTTAGCCTAACCTTTCCTACTCTCGCTTAGCCTAATCTAGCCTAGCCTAGCCTAGCCTAGTGTAGCCTAGCCTAGCCTAGCCTAGCTTAGTTTACTCTACCATAAACTACCCTACTCCTCTCTTCTCTACCCTATTCTAGCTTAGCATACTATATCCTAGTTTAGCATATTCTAGCCTAGTCTACTCTTTCCTAGCGTAGCCTATCTTACTATAGCATTGCCTAGCCTACACTAGCTTAAAGTACCATATCCTAGCCTAGCCAAAACTAGCCTAACATAGCCTAGCTTAAGCTACTCTAGGCTAACCTACTCTGGCCACTCTTAGCATAACCTAGCCTACTCTAACATAGTCTAGCCCACTCTAACATAGCCCATGTTGGAATAGCATACTCTAACCTAGTTTATCACCCTCTAACATAGCCTAGGTTGGATTAGCCTAGCTTAGCATAGCCTAGACTACTCTAGCATAGCTTAGTCTACTCTAGCCTAGCCCACTCTAACATAGCATAGGTTGGAATAGCCTACTCTAACCTAGTATATCTCGATCTAACATAGCCTAAGTGGGAGTAGCCTAGCTTAGCATAGCCTAGCCTACTCTAGCCTAGCCTAGTCTACTCTAGCCTAACCTACTATAATGTAGCCTAGCCTAAACTACGCTAGTATAGCCTAGCCTAGCCTAGCCTAACCTATCCTAACCCACTCTAACCTACTTCTCGCCTACCCTTGACTATCATAGCCAACTCTATCTTACTCTTGCCTAGACTAACATGCTCTAGCCTACTCTATCCTATCCTAGACTATTCTATCCTAGCCTAGATTAGCTTACCCTTGCCTAGACTAGCCTAGCCTAGCCTAGCCTACTCTACCATCGCTTAACTTAACCTACTCTATCATAATAGCATGCTCTAGCATAGCGTAACTTAGCCTAGCATACTCTAACCCTACCCTAACCTACCTTAGCCTTGAATACTCTAGCCTAGCCTAGACTATCCTAGCCAACTTTATTAGCCTAGCCCAACATACTCAATCCTCGTATATCTTATCGCAATCTAGCGTAGCATAGCCTACTCTAGCCTAGCCTACCCTAGGTTATGTCAGCCTACACTTACATAGCCTTTTGTAGTATTACCTTGCCTAGCGTACTCTACCCTAACTTAGCTTAGCCTACCCTACTCTACCCTAACTTAGCTTAGCCTAGCCTACTCTACCCTGACTTAGCTTAGCCTACTCTAACCTAGCCTACTGTAGCCTAGGTTAGCCTACTGTTGCTTAAACTAGCGTAGCCTTACCTTCGCTAGCCTATCTTTCTCTAGCTTAACTAACCTACTTTAGCCTAGCTTGCACTAGCCTAGACTACCCTAGCCTTACCTAATGAACTCTAGCTTAACCTAGCTATCTTATTTATCCTAGCCTAGCCTAACATAGCTTACTCTATCCTAGTTTAGCCTAGCATAACCTACTCTTGCCTACCATACTCTATCCTACCCTGGCCTAGCTTAAGCTAGCTTACTCTAGCCTAGCCAAAATAATGAGACATTTAGAGGTATTTTCCAATATGTAGTAAAAACAAGGGTATTGTTTAGTATTCCATGAATGCATGTCATATGCCAAAGGTTCATTAAGTGAAACTCCGATGAATTTACACTAACCAAACATAACATACTTTATCCTAGCCTAACATAGCCTAACCTAGCTTGACTAAGCTTATTCTAGCCTAGCTTTACCTAGTTTGACCTACTCTAACCTAGCCTAGCCCAATCTAGATTAGCGTACTTTAGCCTAACTTACTCTAGCCTAGCATAGCCTAGCCTAGGCTAGCCTAACTTACACTAACCCTATCCTAGCCTACTTTAGCATAGCCTACTCTAGCTTAGTCTAGCCTATTTCACACTAGCCTAGCCTACCATAGCCTAGTCGAGCCTTACCTAGCCAAATATAGCCTAACCTAGCCTAGCTTACTTGATCCTACTCTAGCCTAGTTTATCCTAGCTTACCACACTCTATCCTATCCTAGCCTAGCCTAGCCTACTCTTGCCCACTTTAGCCTAGCCCAACCTAACCTAACCTAGTCTAGCCTAGTCTATCCTAGCTTAGCTTAGCCTACTTTAGCCTAACCTTTCCTACTCTAACTTAGCCTACTCTAGCCTAGCCTAGCCTAACCTAACCTAGCTTAGTTTACTCTACCATAAACTAGCCTACTCTAGTCTATTCTATCCTATCCTACCTTAGCATACTTTAGCCTAGTTTAGCCTATTCTAGCCTAGTCTAGCATACTCTAGCCTAGTTTATCCTATTCTAGCCTACTTTAGCCAAACATTTCCTACTCTCACTTAGCCTACTCTAGCCTACTCTAGCCTAGCCTAACTTAGCCTACTCTAGCTTAGCCTAAACTAGCCTACTCTAGTCTACTCTACCCTATCCTAACTTAGCATACTCTAGCCTAGTTTAGCCTATTCTAGCCTAGTCTACTCTCTCCGAGACTAGCCTATCCCACTATAGCATAGCCTAGCCTATAGTAGCCTAGACTAGCCTAAAGTACCATATCCTAGCCTAGCCTACACTAACCTAACGTAGCCTAGCCCAGACTACTCTAGCCTAACCTACTCTCGCCACTCTTAGCCTAGCCTAGCCTACTCTAACCTAGTCTACCCACTCTAACATAGCCTAATCTAACCTAGTCTATCCCGCTCTAACATAGCCTGGGTTGGATTAGCCTAGCTTAACATAACCTAGACTATTGTAGCCTACCGTAGTCTACTCTCGCCTAGCTCACTCTAACATAGCCTAGGTTGGAATAACCTAGTATAACCTAGCCTGTCCCGCTCTAACATAGCATAGGTTGGACTAGCCTAGTTTAGAATAGCCTAGCCTACTCTAGCCTAGCCTAGTCTACTCTAGCCTAGTCTACTATAATGGAGCCTAGCCTAACCTACACTAGTATAGCTTAGCCAAGCCTAGCCTAACCTAACCTACTCTAACCTACTTTGGCCTAGCCTACTCAAGCCTAGCCTTGACTATCATGACCAACACTATCTTACTCTCGTGTGGCCTAACATAATCTAGCCTAGTCTATCCTATCCTAGCCTACTCTATCCTAGCCTATATTAGGTTACCCTTGCCTAGCCTAGCCTAGCCTAGCCTAGCCTACTCTACCGTGGCTTAACTTAACCTAGTCTAGCATAATATCCTACTCTAACATAGCGTAACCTAGCCTAGCATACTCTAACCCTACTTTAACCTACTTTAGCCTTGAATACTCTAGCCTAGACTATCCTAGCCCAACATACTCTATCCTAGTCTATCTTATCCCAATCTAGCCTAACCTGGCCTACTCTAGCCTAACCTACCCTAGCTTATGCCAGCCCACTCTTACTTAGCCTTTCCTAGTATTACCTTGTATAGCCTAGATTTTTCTAGATTAGCTTTGCATACTCTACCATAACTTAGCTTAGCCTACTCCAACCTAGCCTACTATAGCCTAGGTTAGCCTACACTTGCTTAAACTAGCCTAACCTTACCTTCCCTAACCTAGTTTTCTCTAGCCTATGCTAGTCTACTCTACCCTAGCTTTGATTAGCCTTCTCTAGCCTACTAGCCGAGTCCAACCTATCATATCTTACTCTAGCCTAGTCTACTTTGTCCTAGCCTACTCAAACCTACTCTAACCTAGCCTTACCTAATCTACTCTAGCTTAGCCTAGCCTAGCCTAATCTAGTCTAGCTTAGCCTAGCCTAGCATGCTCTAGCCTTCCATACTCTAGCCTACCCTAATTTAGGTTACTTTAGGCTACCCTAGCTTAAACTACTCCAACCTAGCCTACCTTAGCCTAGTAGAGCCTAACCTAACCTAGCCCACTCTACTCTAACCTTGTCTCCCAAACCCTAGTCTAGCATATCCTATTCTACTTTAATTTACTCTAGCCTACTCTATCCTACTTTAACCTAGATTAACCTACTCTATCCTAGCCTATTTTAGTATAACCTACTATGGCCTGACCTAGTATACCCTACTCTACTCTA
Organism: Pinus taeda; assembly: GCA_000404065.3. NCBI lineage: Eukaryota > Viridiplantae > Streptophyta > Pinopsida > Pinales > Pinaceae > Pinus > Pinus taeda. Next base: position 1,254 of record APFE031266549.1, on the reverse strand, counting down.
GCCTATCCTAGCCTACTTTATAGTACTTTAGCCTATTGTAGCCTAGCCTATCTTAGCCTACTCTATCCTACTCTATCCTAGCCTAGCTTATCTTAACATACTCTAGCCTAGACTTTCCTACATTAGCCTATCTTAGTTTCTGTTTATAGTTTCTTGTCATCTTCTACTCTAACCTACTCTAACCTAACCTACTCTATCATAATCTAGCTTAGCTTAGCCTAGATTAGCCCACTCTAACCTACCTTATTGCAGTCTAACCTACTATCACCTATCCTAGTTTAGCCTACTCTACTCTAGCCTAGCCTAGCCTAACCTACCTTAGCCTACTCTATCTTATTTTATCCTAGCCTAGTTTATCCTAACCTACTCTAGCCTATCCTTGTCTACATTAGCCTAGCCTACTCTAGCCTAGCCTATTTTATCTTGATATTTGTCTCTCTTCTTCTTGTCTAACGTACTCTAGCATATCCTAGCCTACTCTATCATATTCTAGCTTAGATTAGCCTATTTTCATCTAACCTACTCTAGCCTAGCTTGCCTTAGCCTACTCTATCCTAAATTATCCTAGCCTAGCCTACCCTAGCCTACTTAATCCCATCCTAGCCTAGATCCTTAACCCACTCCAGCGCACTAGCCTACTCTACCCTAACCATCTCTAGCCTACTAGCCTACTTTACCCTACTCTAGCCTAGCCTACCCTAGCCCAACCTATTATACTCTAACCTACTCTAGCCTACCTTAGCCTACTTTAACCTACTCTAGTTTACCTTAGCCTACTCTAGGCTAGCATATTCTAATATGACCTACTCTATCATAGCCTAACTTAGCCTACCTTAGCCTACTCTAGGCTAGCATATTCTAATATGACCTACTCTATCCTCGCCTAACGTACCTTACCCTCCTTTATCCTACTCTAGTCAACTCTATCCTTAGTTTTGCCTAGCCTAGCTTAGCCTACTTAGCCTAGCCTACGGTAGTCTAACCTAGCCTTACTCTATCCTAACCTACCTTAGCCTACTTTATACTACTCTATCCAATTATATCCTTACTCTAGTCTACCCTACCTTAGCCTACTTTATACTACTCTTGTCTACTCTAACCTTACTCTAGCCTAGGATAGCCTACTCTAGCCTCACCTAACCTACTTTAGCCTACTCTACTCTATTCTACTCTACTATAGCCTAGCTTACTGTACTGTACTCTACTCTACTATACCATACTCTAGCCTAGCCTAGCTTACTCTCACCTAGCCTA
>APFE031266537.1:38887-67356 GCA_000404065.3 Pinus taeda | reverse complement strand
ATATATTAATATATATTTTATATTAATATTAAACATCCTTTTTTTGTTGAAGCAAGAGTCTATCCTTCTATTCCAATGCAATGGAAACATAAATGATATAAAATACAACGAACCCAAAGGCGAAGTGGGCCATAGAGTTAACTAGCCACGCCAAGCCTCAAGCACTGAACTAAGACTCAAAAACCAAGTCAATGACCCACAAACCTAACTACACACCCTTCACGATTCTATCAAGCTCCAAGCCCATCTGATATGGCTTCAGAGATCCGACGGACTAGGCAAATATCGGAACGAAAATAAGGCCACTCTTTAATTCCTTAATTGAACCTGATGAGAATATAAAGACCGTTATAAAAGGATTTTGGGTTTGCCTGGGGGGATAACCCTCGAGCATGTAGTCCGCCCGAAATCCACCAAGTCCAACCTTGAAGGGAAACAAGCACAAAAGATAACACCGCCCTTGGACTAGAAGTCAAACGAACCCCTGGTAACCTCCTTGCAAGTTGCCATGTGAAAATCCTAGGATTGCTGCCAATCTTCCTAACTGCTAGATCGATAACCATTGCCTCGCATAGCTGAATTTTCTTTATAGAATTGAGTTTTCCTGAAAGATTCGTCTTTTAAAGAAATTAGTGATCTTTGGGGAAAATAGTTTCATGAAAAGACTTGTCTTATAAATTGACTATCGCCCGATGACTTTGGGGATGAAGTGTTCTGAGAACAAATTCCCGCCCAAAGACCAGATAGCATGCATGGTTTCACCGCAAAAGATCAAAACACCCCTGTTACCTTTAGTAAACATCCTATTAGGTTCCCCTGCTTTGATAGAGCTCCGTTTCTGCGCTCACCTATCTGAGACACTCTTCCCTCAATCTTCCTTGGGGGGTCTCTATTCAATCATAAATTTTATTTCTCGTAGCACAACACACGATTTCATTAGCTAAAATGTCTGATACTTTGTTAGTTTTTCGGTGCACATGAGTAAAACTAAGGGTTCTCATGTTTTGTAGGTGGGATTGAATCCATTGATACACTTACAAAAACTGCCACTATCTCGAAACTTTCTCAAGAGTAGATCCATAGCAAATTTTCATGACCGAATTAATAATCAATTCGAAATCATCTTCAATAATGGTATCATGGAGATTTGAGTACTTCAAGAATTCTAGACATTTCTCAAGGGCCATAAGCTCTGCCATATTGTTAGTGGCTTTGCCCAAACGACTATGAAAGATGGCTCTTATGTAACCCTTTTCATCTCTTATAACTCCTCCACACCTCGCCATACCCGAGTTTCCTTTTCAAGCACCATCTATATTGCATTTCAAAAATCCCTGTGGGGGTTGCCAAAAATCCTTATCAATAATTATATGACTTACATTCATGTTTTTTCCCTGTGGGGCAAGTCCCTTCAGACCCAAAAGAAATAGTATCTGCACCTCCTTATCTTTAGGCTGGTCCTCAGGCAAGTTTTTAGTAAGGGTCCCAACTATCTCATTGAGCTGATTTAAAATCTAAGCCATGATTTTTTGGGGAGAATCTTTCCTGTTCTTGAATTTTTTGTTATTACGTTCTTTCCAGACATCCCAAATTAGAAAGCTTGGAAATAAGGCCCAAGCTTTGTTGATTATTTCATTGTTAGAGAAATTTTTCCTCCACTTCTTCAAAGTGCTGGTAATGCTGCCCAAGTCCCTATCTATTTGTCTAAATATTGAAGCTACCTAGTTCCATAAGTTGGAAGTGCATGGGCAGAGGTTGAGAAGGTGATCCATGGTTTCTTCTTGTAATTCACATAGCTGACATCTAGAAGGACCAAATAACCCTCTTTTCCTAAGATTTTCCCAAGTCAGAATTTTTTTATGCCGTACTAACCACGTGAACAGTTTGATTTTCATCCATCTCTGGTTCTGCCATAATTCCTTCCAAACCCCATCAAGGTTTGGATAGTCAAGTCCAAGGGCAATGCGCTTGGCCTCTTTGAAGTTAAAGTTACCTTTATTGTTGTTGCCCCATCTCAGATGGTCTGAATTTTCTGCTGTCAGAATCTTTCTCTGTTCCAAGATGGTCGTTAAAGCTTTTTCCTGAGCCTTTAACAAGGATTCATCACTGCAAACCAGGTTCTTCCATATTCTCCATTTTCCCTCTCCTCGTTCCTGATCCCAGAAGACATTTACCCTGTGTAACCCTTTGTTGTCAGTATTGTTCTTGAGATTGGAAAAATCTTCTCTTAACAGTTTAGGTTCCTGTTTCCAGTTATCTTCCCAAAACTAAGCAAGGTTTCCATTTTTTATTTCCCAAAAACTGTGTTTCTGCACAACAGATCTATTCTCCCAAGCTTTGTTCCAATTGTGGGAGCCATTGATAAGCCCAAACATTCTAAAGATGTCCTTGTCTTGCCAATTGTTTGGATATTTCTGTTTCCAAATTTGTGCCAAAAGGGAAGTTGAATTTTTTAGCCATCTCCACCAAAGTTTTCCCCCAAAACTTTGTTTATCATTTCAGGCTCATCCGATCCCAAACCTCCATGTGTCTTAGGCTTACAGATCTTTTCATGGGCCACCAAGGCCCATTTCTTTTTCTCTTCCCCTTTTCCCCAAAGAAAATCTCTTTGGATATTTCTGCATTGTTGCATGACTCCTTTAGGAGCTAGAAAGACTGAAAACATAAAAATCGGGACAATTTGAAGGACAGCCTTTGTGAGCACTAGTCGTCCTACTAAATTCAAGGACCTATTTGTCCATTTCCAGATTTTTTCCTGTAGCTTATTAGTCACAGGCTCCCAAACTATCTTACTCAGAGGTTTGTCTATTAGCGGTACTCCCAAATATTTGGAGGGTAACATATCTCTTTGAAAGCCTATAACTCTAGATATATTTCTCTGAATAGCAATGTCAATATTAAAAAAGAAAATCTTTGATTTGGTAAGGCTTACCTCTATGCCTGCAGCCATTACAAAGTCTTTCAGGATTTGTTTGTAGGCTATAGCTTCCTTCACCATGGGAGTCCCTTGTAGCATGGTATCGTCCACAAATTGTTGATGGGTCAAGGCATTTCCATTCATTATGAGTTTGAGACCCTGGATTTTGCCTTCTGCTTTGGCAGATTTGATAGCTTTGCCTAGCCCTTCCATCATGAGAATAAAAAGGAAGGGTGAGAGTGGATGTCCTTATTTGAGACCTCTCGTAAGGTTGAAGGGTTTGGATGCTAAGCCATTTACCAGGATTTAAAAACTAGAGCATGTTACAAGGGCCATTACCCATCATACCAGTTATGGTCAAAGCCATATGCTATAAGAACTCTCCTGATGTAAGCCTAACTTAGCTTATCATAAGCATTTTCTAGGTCAAGTTGCATAATCATACATGCTTGCTTATTTCTTCTAAGTCAGTGAACCACCTTGTGACCTTGAATGATGTTGTTGAGAATTTGCCTGCCTTCCACGTACCCAGTTTGTTCCTCTAAAACAAGAATTGGAAGAAGCGGCTTAAGCCTGTTAGCAATTATTTTGGAAATAGTTATGTACACCACATTGCATAATGCTACTGGTCTAAATTTGTCTAGTGTCAAATCATTATCCTGCATTGCAATCAAGGATATAAAATAAGTATTGAGCGCCTTCGAAACAGTTCTATTTTTTCTTGAGTCCTCCACCACATTGAGGATATCCCACTTGACAATTCCCCAACATTCTTTAAACAAGTCAACATTAAAACCATTCGTTTAGATTATAATTGTCTTCTCTTGTCACAAGCTTATGAATGTGCTTTGTAAAGTCATTGATGAATTGTGATCTGTCTAGGGGAGGTTCCTTGGCTATGCCTTAAAAATGATGAACAAGCACTACCTCTATATCTTTGTGGGTATTTTGTTGCTTTCCTTGAGAATCTTTGATGATTGAGATCCTGTTATGAGACTTGTGGTCCATGGTAGATTTCTGGAAAAACCTTGTGTTCCTTTCTCCTTATTTTAACCATTGTACCCTTGATTTCTATTTCTAGAATGTCTCCTCTTTCTTGCATAATTATTCCCATTCCTGTTGATAGTGTTTAGCTTGTTCCTTTCTTCCCTCCTTGAAGCCATCAGGAATGAGGATCTGGTTAATTTCATGTAGTTTCCGTTCCACCACCTTTTTGGCTTCGAAAATGTTGCCAAATTCATTTTTTCCAAGCGTTTAAGCCTGAGTTTGATATGTTTCAATATTTTGTGTAGGAGGAACATTTTAGTGCCCTGAACTTGCATATCCTCTCTCCACCATTTTTTAATATTGTTAGTAAAGTCCAGATGGGTAAGCCAAATGTTATCAAACCTGAAAGGTCTGTTTCTTGGAGTTCCTATAAAGGACACTTCAAGCTAAACAGGCCAATGATCCGAGACACCAAAAGGGAGTATCATCGCTAACAGGTCAAGGCCTGTAAGGATAAGGTCCTCCGAGATGATAAATCTGTCGATTTTTTAGGCCACCTGAGACTCTCCTCCCCTTTTATTATTCCAAGTAAATATTCCACTGCTTGTCTCTACATCTACTAGCCTCATATTGTTTATAAAATTTTGAAATTCTATGGAATATCTGCCTAGTGATCTAGTTCCACCTTTGTTTCTGACAGGGACCTAATCATGTTAAAGTCCCCTCCCAAAATCTAGGGGATGCTCAAATGTCTATCTCTTAGATCCTCTAGTGAGGTAAAAAGCCTAAGTTTGTCTTCAGGCTTCTGTGGACCATAAAAATTTGTGATCAAATAAACTTCCTTGTCCCCCAAAAGGTTGAATAACCACTAATAGGTAGTTCCTGGATGCTTCAGCATCAAGGATTCCTATTTTGAGAGGGTTCCAAAGTGTAACAAGTCCTCCTATTGTTTTATCTGCTTCAACTTCTAGTTATTCATATTTAATCAGCCATTTGCTGTGTATTTATCTTATTTTTCCAACTAAACATTTTGTTTCCTGGATGAAAATCATATATGGTTTTTCTTCTTTCATTCTATTGCTAAGATTCCTTCATTTCCTTTTACTTCCTAGACCCCTGATATTCCATGTTGTGAGCTTCATTAAGAAAGATTTGTAAATGAGTAACTAGTTAGGTCTTTCATCTTACCTGAGTCAATCATGAGTTTTCCACACTCTAACAGCAGCTCATTCTGTTTTTTCCTACCTCTTTTCCTGCTTGGGTTCCTAAGAGCTAGTCCCAATGCTGCCTTCATTGTTTTCACCCCTTCGTTTTTTTTACTATCATGGTTTCTTTTGACTCCCAAAACTTTCACTTGGGTTCTCCATAGGAATAGTTGTTTCACTCTATTGAACTCCTCTTGTGGTAGTGAATCCATTCCTTTGGTGGTTCCCTACTACAAAAACTTTTCCAGATCTAGATGCTCCCTATCAAGAATATCTTGCAGTTCATGATCCTCTATTCCCCCCTTGCTAGGGGTCATCTCTTGGTCCCTATCCAGTTCCATAGGGTTCAACAGATCCTCCTTTTGTTGGTTGTTTTCCTGTGTATCCTCCATGCTATCATCCTTTTCCTTCTCTATAGAGTTTTCCTTTAGAGTCCGGTTTACTTTCTCTTGCTCCTCTTCTTCCTCTAATCCCTTGTATTTATCCTGCTTTAGCTGCTTCTCCTCAATGATTTTCTTTTGATTTCTTCTTCCTCCTTTACCTCTATACCCCACTTTGTTAAAGCTTTCAGTTTCTTTCCCTGAGGTAGCTTTAGTTCTGCTCTCCATTTTGTTTAAGGGACAATCTCTGAATAGATGCCCATGTTCATGGCATTTGCCGCATCTGAAAGGAACATGCTTATAGTCCATCGCTTGCCCCCATTCTTCGTCAAAAACTTCCAGAATTACTTCATTCGATAGAGCTCCCGAGAGGTCCATCTCTACGCATATATGGAAAAAGAGGTATACTTTCCCCGCATAGTAGCCTTTGTATTTTTACAAAATGCCCTAGTTTATTTGCTATTTCTTTTAATGATTCTAGCTGCCAATAATCCAAAGGTAGGGAATAGAGCCTTACCCAAACCGGGACCAACGTGAATGTCTCATGGTCCAAGACAAAATTCATTACCCAAGGCCGCATATAGAGTCTTATAACTGCATAGAAGTAGGGCCCTGCTTCAGACACATTGTCTTTATCCTCAATGTTAATAAAAACTACAGTGAAGAAACCCTTGGATCCAAGGTGCAGATCTATATCCCCCTTAGGTTTCCAATGATTCTTTATCCATGCCTATAAAGCCTTCTTGGTTAGCCATAACCCCATGAATTTACAAATGACTACATAAGTCGCCATGTGTTCCCGATGTGCCTCTAGCGCTTGATCACTTAACACCACTCGGGGTTTGATGGTAGCCCTATGCTTACAAGGTCTAGTCTATTTTCTGGTTTCAACATTCTTATTTTCTCCTTCGATTCGCTTCTCTCTACTAACTTATTCATGTGTATTTTCCTACCCCTGTGTGCCTCTGTTTTCCTGTTTCCCTCCTTCTGAAATCATGATCTCAACCTCCAAGGGTTTCTTGAGTCGATTAGATACAACCAAACTATAGGAGGAGTAGAACTCCCCCCTTCTTGCCTCTCCATGGTGCCTAACATTGCACTTCTACTGCAAACCCTAGCTCTGCACTCCTTTCCTCGCTCTCCCAATGTTCTCAGGGAATGAAACATCCACTCCATATTAATATTAAACACCAATATCTCCTTTAATGTTAACTAATATTAGTATTAATATTATTATTTACACATTATTATTATTATTATTATTATTATTATTATTAATTAAATATAGATATTAGTGTTAAACATAGAAATTTAGTAAAATATATTTTATGCATCTATACATTCATGTGAAATTTTTTTATGTAAATATTTTATTAACATTTCACTTAATAAATTAAGATTTATTTATTTCATTTACGTTAGGAATAAAATATTTGGTAATTTTATATCATTTGGTTCATGTAACACTGTGTTAGGTTTAAATAACATTAGTTTTTGAAGTTTAGGTCTTTAAACATTAAAAAAATTGGTTTAATGTTAATATTTATTTGGAAAATAAAAATTTTATATTGGTATTATAAATATATTAGTAGAAACATTATAACATCAATATTAAAAATAGACCTTAATATAAATATAATTATAGTTTTACTAACATTAATAATCTTGGATTATAGAGATTTGGTTTCAAATATTGTGGAATTTTGTTAGAATTTCTAATAATGTTATGATCGCTCATTTGATTTCATACAATGTGTGTATGCAAAGTTTTATGCATGTGTAGATGGTAAATTATATATGTACGCTACTTTTAATTTCTTTCAACATTAAATTTTTTTGTTGATACCAAATTTGTTTTATTTTTATGTTAGGTGATTTCATTATTTGATCATGGATCCAACTATTTGGAGTTGTCTTCCATTCGAAATTCTTGAAATTGTCTTCCTCTAACTCCCTTTCCCGGTTGTGATAAATTTAGCATTGTTTGTAAGAAATGGAAGAATGTTTGACAAAACCCTCCTTTCTTATTACATTGCAAGCATGTCTCTATGAACGAATTTGGATTTATGGTTCCTTTTCTCAATAGTGAAGAAAATTATTTTGCTGCTAAATACCTTAATCAGAATGGACACATATCTCATTTTCATTTTTGATTCATAGATTTAAGATACAGAGTAGAGTCTAGTGTTTGACCAATGGTGGTTTTATCCTTACCAACAAAACGCTCCCATACACACAACTATTTTGTAATGAATCCATTTACAAAGGCCTTTAAAAAAATAGGGCCAATATGAATTGGAGACTGAGGATTCTTTTCATTATTGGAAGATTTAGGCAGCATAAAATATCCCTGGGTTGTTCTAAAACATATGTATGACAAAATGCAGTCTAAATTTTATGTTTGCAGTAGTTTTGATAGGGTATGGCAAATGGCTAATCTTCAATTTGGTGGCACTTCACCCCCTAAGAATGGAGTGTTTTATAAAATTAAATTTTTTTGGCTTTATCTGTATAAGGAGTATGAAGATTATCCTCGATATGGGTATACAATCTACTGGTTCTATGTAATAAAAAATGAATGGGGTTTTTCATTTGTTGCAATCACTGATATTTCATGTATGTCATTAGCAATATACATGGATCAGTTGATATGCCTCGTTAATGATGGATCCACTTTTGTATGTTCAATTGAAGAATCAGATCATTTCCAGTTTGATCAACCATGCATTGAACAAATAATTCACTACTTTGAGGATGATTGGGGTTTCAGATTGAAGTTGTTGGAAGAAATTTCTACATATATAAATAGTAAATGTCCTAGTTATCTTCCATTTCGAACAGTCCATGGTGTCATTCTTATGTGCAACTATAGTGATGTTCCTTTCCTATTATATGACATGATGACTAATGAACAAATGTTTGGGTTTTGGTACCCAATGCTAGAGGATTGCAATGATTTCATTGAGTCTGGAAATGTTTTTTTAATTTCTCCCTGTATGGATTCTACTAATGAGATTCCACTATTGGATATGGACATGGATTCTTAGGGTATTAGTATTCTTAGAAGTTCCTATAAATATTTTCATTTTATATACTCTCTGTGGTTTTGGAAAATATTTCTATTTATGGCTCTATGTATACATTGGGTATTTATGGTAATACTTTAAAATTATGCTTGTATCCATCTTTATGATGTAAAATATTTCATATTGTTTCCCTAAAGTTTTCTTAATTACATGTTAATGTGGCTAGATGCTATACATTTTTCTTTATTTGTATAAATATAATTGCTATGAGTTATGTTATACATGTTATTTGTATTGTTTTTTGTCATTTATTCTTAAACAATGTTATATCTTTATGTACATTTTAATATTTGCATTCATATTTTGATAGTATATGGTTCCAAATTTATAGATATACTTCCAATTCATATAATTCTTACTGTATTGTGTCCCAATAGTATGGGTTTCTTTTTATTCTAATATGATACATGAAAATTTAGACTTTTTTGTTTAAGCCATTTGGAAAAAATCATTTTTTTTTTAGCCATTTCGAAAATTTAATTTTTATTTTAAGCCATTTGGAAAAATCCTTATACATTTTTATAAGTTAATATGGGTGGAAAAAATAACATATGCACTTTTTAAATTTATTTTACGATTTGCAAAAAAAAAACTTGTGCTTTTTTCATTCTTTTGTGTTTGTTTATATTCGACATTTTTTATGTTCCATGTTTATGGTTCCATAATGAATATTTTATTATCCATTGTAGACAGTAAATTTGAGGCATAAGAAAGCATACAATAGAATGAAATTTGTCACGGGCATTGCATGACAGATCTAATGAAAGTCATCGTTTATGGTATGAAAAAAATAAGGATGGCATAAATGAGCATATGAGAGCTACATATCACAGAAGAACAAGTGAAGCCACCCTTGAAAATGATTTTATAATCCTTTTTAACTATCTTACTATGGATGATATAATGGAAGGAACATTTCTTGTTGATAGTTCATTATTATAATATGCTCCTCGTCAGCATAATTTTGTTGTTCGATGCTCTCCTGAAAATGTTCATAACATTAGGGAAACATCTTCCAATTTCGAAGAAAATTATATCAATAATGTGGGTGAAAATGTCCACCCTACCCCTTCTGTGTGTTCAATTGCATGTTTTTACCAAGGCCAAAGGTTGCAAAACATCCATGGTGGAGGTAATGTTGACATTGTGTGTGATGATTTGGATGATAGTTTAGTTGGTCATTTGTTTGATAATTTGGAGCCAGTTGCTCAAAACATCGAATCTTCCAATCTTGCTTCTCAAAGTAATGTGGTCCCACCAAGAGAATCAATCATCCCACATAGTATTTCGTGTGGAACAATGGAGGTCACATAATGATATTTTGATTTTTGTTGGAATAATGGTTGTTTTATTACATTCCTCTATTTACAAACTTTTGTTTACTAAACATATAAGTTATTTTCATCTCTTGTAATAGGATAAAACTCATTTTAATAGAGGTCTAGAAATTAATTCCCAAACTTTTCCATCTACTAATCTGAGAATTGAAGATGAAGCATGTCATAACCTTCGAGGTTCTGAATTTGGATATTCCACAGTCTTCATTTTTTACATTCTCCTCATGAGAAGCATGAGAAGCATGTCATAACCTTTGTGTTAATTCTCCTCGATGGTCAAATTGCTAGACTAATGTAAATTTTCAATGTTTTTGATTTGCTTATCATTTTTTAAATTTCTAGTTGTTTGGACATTGAATTTTATGGCATATTTTATTTTCTTCGAACAGGACACATATAATTTCAATAAAGGAATACAAATTAACTTCGTATATGTTCCATCTACTGATGTTAGAAGTGAAGAGGAACCACCTCATATTATTCATCCACATTGCCAAACAAATGGAATTGTTTAGTGCATTTGATATTTTTCTCATTTTTTCATTTTCATTTGGTTGTACATTCTATTTTATAACATTTTATGGAGAAAACATGATTTCATCTCATTAGGCTGGAGAATTGGAATCCAAAACATCAAATTGCAAAACTAATTTAGATGTTCAATGTATTTGATTTGTTTTCCATTTTTGAACCTTTATTTGTTGGACATTTATTTTTATAATGTATTTTATTTTTTTGAAACAAGAAACAACTCATTTGAATAGAGGCATAGAAACTAACTCCCAAAATGCTCAATCCACTGATTTTAGAAGTGAAGAGAAATCATCTCATAACCCCCATCCGCATCAAGAAACAAATGTAAATTTTCAATGCATTTTAATGTTTTTTCATTTTTTTCATTTATAATTAGTTGGAAATTAAATTTTCAAATCTTTTATGACAAAGAGACATTTACATCCTCTTAGGTTCGTGAAATGCAGACCATAAATTTGGAAAGAACCTGTCATAGATCCTTTCCACTGGCTTCAAATATGGAAAGGGAATCTCATGTTCCTGAAGATGAAGTACATTTTAGAAGAAATATAACTCTTCGAATTGGTTCTCAACATGGTCCGGCTGATAGATATCATATTCATTTTGATGAAAACATGATTGCAGTGTATAAAATATTTCGAACAAAGATAGATAGCTTGTGAGTTGTCCAAATGTGCCATATTTACAAAGAATCATATCTCGAAATCTAGGTTTTGAGAAGCCCGTCATTTTTTTCAATATAATAACATGGATCTTGGTGAGAAACCTCATATTTTAAAAGTTCTTACTTAAGTTGAAGAAATACTAATAGCACGTGTGAATCCTATTTTGCAAGTGACACATGCTCGAGGTGGGAAATATAAGTATAGCGATCATACAATTAGATTTCCTCAAGATATTCCTACATTTGTACAAAGTCTTCCCCAACATGTTTAATATATTGACCTTCTAATTGTGAGGAAACATGACGCTCAATCTCAATATTATGAATGTTATGTCAAAAGTCCTCGAGTGATGGTTGCATTTCTTTTCAAAATCCAACATGATCAATATTATCGAGATGTTGTAATTGACTGTGATTTAGTAAATGCTCTACCCAATAGATCAACAGATGTCTCCTCCAAACTTAAATTTGTTGAATGTGATAATGAAGAATCTGAGGTCAATGAAAATAATAATGAAGGGTTGTTTGCTAATATTTTTCCCTTTCATCCTTCTTCTTTTGTTGCTCACCTACTAAATGAACGAAGAGAAGTGGAATAAATTATAGAATTTCTTGATAATGTTGATTCTTCACATGTCCAAGACATGGATTGGCCTAGTATTGGAACCTATCCAATGAATGAATATAATACAAAGGGGCTATTAGATATGAAATTCCCAACATTGTTACTCACTGGTGATGCTGATTGGTTGCAACCACGTATTTGTAGTGTTGAACTTCATGAGTATGCATTACATCTTCTTAGGTACTATGATCAGAGATTTGGAAGCCATCCTTGCTTTCTATATTACCTATTGAACATGATAATGCAGCATCAAAGCCAAGAAACTGTTGCATTTTTTGCAAAGAAACATTTACATGATAACTCACCTACAAAAATTAAAGAGTTGCATCACCAACTATCTCATTTACAAGATAATAAGTTGGTTGAGCATCTTATGCGGTTTGGTTCTTATCTAAGAGGTACAAGGGCATACTAGACTAAGAGTTGAGCTTAATTTACTGACATTATTAATTAGTTGGGATGTCCATATTTATTTTTTACTTTGAGTGTAGCTAACACAAAGTGGCTAGAGTTTCATAGCCTCATGTCCATACATTCACATTCTCGTTCTTTAAATGATAATTATATGAAAATTGAGAATGTTATCCAATACCCTCATATTGTTTCCACATTTATGCACCATAGATTCAATATATTTTGAGAGGAATTTATCCAAAAATATCTTAAAGCTAAAGACTTCTGGTACAGGTCTGTGTTTTTTAATTTATTTTGTATATTTTGTCAACTTTTATTACGATTCTATTTATATTGTTTGTAGCAACTATATATTCATTTTCTTTATATATGAGTGGAAACATAGAGGTTCAGTCCATATCCATGGTTTCTTATGGTTGGAAGCTGCTCCTGACATGGAAATACTTGATTGGTCAAATGGTTCTGATGTACAACTTGCAAAGAGATTCTAAAAAAAAAATGTCACTGCATGGAATCCACGTAAAATACATCCTCACAACATAATGCTTCCACGAAGCCTCAGTGACGACCGTTGCCTATAGAATACTAGTCAGATTTTCTATTCTAATCCTCATAATGATTATGAAGAATTGTTAAACCATGTCCAAAGCCACACAAAGTGTAGTGTAGATTGTTATTTTCACAAAAAGGGAAATATTTTGACATGTCGGTACAATTCTCCATAGGATATTTGTGATGAATCAAGATTGTTCATAGATGATCAAGGAAGAAAAAATATGATTTAGCAAGAAATGATGAAAGGGTTAACGTACATAACATTGACCTTCTAACAATGTGGCGTGCAAATGTTGATTTCCAGGAAGCGCTTTCTCACTATGTTGTACTGAAATATATTTCTAAGTATGCATCAAAAGTAGAAAAAAGGTCTTAAATTTATCATCATATGTTAAATATAATTTCAAATTCTATTGGCTCTGAGGATCATGCTTTATATGCATAGAGAAGGTTTCTTGCACAAACGATTATTGACCGCGACATTGGAGCACAAGAAACGTGCCGTGTGTTTCTTAAGCTACCTCTTGTTGTTTGTAGTTAGAAATTTATTTCCTTAAATATTGGAAGAAAGATTTTCAGGAAACGCTCAAGGGATGGCTTGCAATGTTCATTTGAGAATATTTTTGTTCAACATTATTAAAAGATACATTTTTTCCTTGAACATCTATCTTTGATACAAACAACAAGATATTGGACATTTGATAGCAAGAATAAATAAGATCCATGGAAGCCTAGATATGTTGACGCTATTGTTCGGGTTCGAGAATGGTTTTATTCTATTCTTGGTGAGGATTCAGACGAATTTTAAACCTTTGATGGACATAATTTCTCTTGTACAATCCATTTCTTGACGTTCCTGTAGAAATTGGCCTTCCAGCTGAGATTATTACTGAATATTGGATGAATTTTTGATATCGAGCATGGCATGTTGATAGAAATCCATTAATTGTTGACAATATTGAAGATGAAGAAGATGGTCATTTTTCTAACCAGGAAATGAACCTTGAAGATGATTTTCGAGAATGACATAATTTCTCTTGTGTGGTTCCACCAAATGATGTGAATTTTTCTGATCTTCACACCCTTTTTCGAAGGGACATTGATATATCCTTTGATTGGGAAAGTATAACTATTTGTCATGATGTTGCAGAAGAAACTATTAATTTTATAGGGAATGAAAAATCATGGTGTGATATTGTTGACCTTTCAAACAAAAAATTGCATCTCTAGATTCATTTTCACAAAAAAAAACAACTTTATTTTTAAATTGTTTTAAGGCACTTTACTGAATATGATATTCGTGAAGCTCTCTTATGATTTTTCAGGGCACTGTGGGCACTGGGAATTGATTCCTTATCCATTGTATTTTTTAAGTTATTTATAATTTCTCAAGTAATGGAAGAAGCCCGTGCTTCTTCTTGCCCCAACAGGAACAGCTACTTTAATATATATGCAAAATCAATACACTCAACCCTAAAAATTCCAATTATGCAGCCACTAGAGGGGAAGTTGCTTACAGTATTCCAAAAATAAATGAGACATATTAGATATATATTGATTGATGAAATGAGATTTCTAAGATCAAGGTTGTTTATGCAAATAGATGCTCAATTATGACAAGCATTTCCAGAGAAAAAGAATTGTCCTTTTGATGACAGATCGGTCATCCTTGTGGGTGACCTTGGCCATCTGCCTCCTATGAAAGATAAGCCTTTGTATGCAGGTAATACAGCAAGGAAAGTCTTATGGAACAAATTAAACATTGATGTCACTCTTGACATAATCTTTCACCAACAAGGGAACAATGAGAAACAATCTTATTTTCATAGAGTCATCAATAACATAAGAAATGTAGAATCGGTTCTTGAAGATTAGAAGTTTCTTATGTCATAGGCTGACATGAGGTTGCATCCTAGAGAAAGATATTTATTTAATGTAGTATTTCACATGTTTCCAACAAATAATCTGGTCTCCTTCCATAATAGGCATATGTTAAAATCATTAAATTCTCCAATTGCATGATGTGTTGTTGAGTATTCAAGGCGTTCATAAATCATTGGTTTTGATGATCAATTGGACCTTGAAGTTTTGTTTTGTCATGGTCAACGTGTTATGTCGACATGTAATTTGTGGGTTGAAGTTGGCTTGGTGAATGGTGCACTTGGTTATGTTAAGGATATATTTTATACGCCTGCCTCTAAGCCACCTCAGCTTCAAATGTTCATAACTGTTGTTTTTTATAAGTATGTTGGTGTTCCATTTGATACAAACAATATAAACATTGTGCATATCACATCAATGATAACAGGAAATCGAAAATAAATTCCTTTGAATATGGCATGGCCTTTTACAATCCACAAGTCACAGGGATGGACTTTAGAACGAGTGTTAGTTGATATCAGGAATAAAGAGCAGCAAGGCCTTACCTTCACAGCCATATCAAGAGTGAAATTAATAGATAGTTTATGCATTACACCACCGTTATCTTTTGAACATTATGCCAAGATGAAATATAGTGCATATGTTACAATTAGGAAGAAATAACATGAGAGATTGAAGTCCATATCGTTATGACATACAACTAATAAAATTGTGACCTTTTTTATAGTATGTTTTTTGAATTTCTTTTATTGTCCTCTTGATTTACTTTTAATGTAGTAATCATTTTCATATATTTTTGAGATTAATACATCCATAATATTCATATTAATATTTGAGAAATTTGTTTACATCATTTTTCATGTTGTTCAATTTACTTAATTTTTTAAAGTGGTCATTGTTCTTTTCTTTGCAGCAGACCATTTAGACATAAACAATGAGTTATATGAACCAATCATTCAAAATCAATTTTTTAAATGGTCCATATTGATATTAATGTTGTGGATTCATTTTACATCATGAAATGCAAAAATGGAGGTTTTGAATATTGGCCACGGTTTTATTTTATTTCCATGGTTTTTTCCATTGTTTTTTGAAATGAGGCTTATATTTGTAGAATTGTTTATATCATTTGGTTCATGTAACACTAGATTGTTTTATTTCATGTAACATTATAAGATTAAGTTTTTTAACATAAATAAAAATGGGTTGTTATGTTTTATGTATATATATTTATACATGTCTATGCTTATTTATTTTTGTGTGTTTTTATTAATTTTTCTTTTTTTTTTACTTTCCATTTTTGATATTGTTTTGGAGAATTTGGTATATATGGATAAATAATAATTCCCTAGATAAGTAGTTGTATCTAGAACAACATTTTAAAGTGTTTTAGACTTTTCCTATAAGAAATAGATAACATCATAATGTAAGAAGGCCTACTTGGAGTACCACTTTCCTCTTGTCTCCCTTGTATTGATCCTGTCACTCCTTCCCATACTTAAAATGCTTGAGAAGTACCCTGTAAACACAATAGAAAACAGAGAACTAATAAAAGCACATGATCTATTGAATATAAGCAAAAGGAATCAGATAAAATTCACACATATAAGCATTATGAAACAATACAAACATATGGGAAAAAGGTTCAAACACTTTATTAGATATAAGAAGGAATTACAACCATTGGTGTTTGATTCAAAGCCATTCCTCTAGCTTGGATCCCATCCACATCACATGAAAAGCATGACAAAATTGTAGCATTACAATACTTGCTTCAAAGCCAAATCTCATAACAGCATTATCTCCTTACAATTCAACATAATCCAGCCCCTAATAACTTAGATCAATGGTAAATTTATAGGAAGATGAAGGAGGTTTTGTCATAAATGGTGGAATTGAATGGCCTTCCATACTTAGAATTAATCCATAGAGGAAGGGATGAGAGGATAGGATGCACCTTAACTCATTTCTCATCCATTTTTGAGCTCATAGGAGTTGATAAGTGAGGAAACCTTCTAGATGACTCCAAAAGATAAGAATATTCTCCAAACCTTATGTGAATTTTGCTCATTCTTGCCCAGCGTAGGTGACAAGAAGCCTAAGTGCTCTATAGAGCACCCTGGAAGTGGACTCAACTGCTCTGTTGTGCACCTTTAAAAGGGCTTATCTACACTGGTCCCTCTAGAGGCTATTTCTCAATGTCTTCAAGTCATGAAACTGTTCAGAAAGGGGGCATTCAAAGGGGTAACTTGTTTAGGGCATGAAGCAACTAAAATTATGGTTTGATGAGCCCTAAAACAATGATATAGATATTGGGATTTGATGTGCCCAAATGGATCTGTAATAGCTACCCCCTAAAGCATGAAGTCGAAAAAATTCCAGTGTCAAATGAAATTCGTTACGATGTGATAAGGAGGTATTGAAGTGGAAGGTGACCTGCATCAATTACAATACATATATTAGGATATTTGATTTTAAATGAACTGCTAAGGGAAGGAATACCCATGCTCATCTTATAAACTTTCATTACATGTACATAAATAGTCGTCTACAGATATAGACCGATGATTGGAATGACCATCAATGTAAAACCATTGCACATATCATTTAGTACTCCTAAAATCGTAGCCCGGATGAATGAAACTAGATTTAGGGTCTTATATATCATTCAATCATTCACTCAAGTACGAGTCTAACCATGTGAATATGTGATCTGAAGTTGAACATGGGAAGACACCACCTGATTACCATCCAATGATGTAAGTAGGTTAATAGATGTGAGAGAAATCACAGATAATGATAATGATCCTTGAGGTATTGTAGTACATTTTGCATGGTGTGAATGGATTATTAGATGTCGAACGCCACCCAAAGTCTTTTGGTTGAAGGCCATTGATGTATGCCTATCACTAGAAGCGAGAAACCTGCCATTGATGTATGCAAGCATCAAGGCACTAGAAGGGCGTTTCTAAGACAACTTCTTGGATAATGTGTTGATGTTGACAAGAAGCGACTTGTTGCAGGAGGGCCTTGATGTGTCCCACATCAATGACATGAAATGAGTGTAGTGATTTTAGAAATGGAATTTGACTAATGACACAAGGTTCGGTAATGGCGATCATGAAAATGAAGGTTTATGGTATTGCAAAGGATGAATTTTGATTGAAAGACTTCTCTTGAACATGTCGGCAACACTGAAATGAATCGGTAGCATTGACCCAAAACAAAGTGATGGATGTTATGAAAGACTAATAGTGTGATAATCATCAAGTTAATAACCCAATCTAGATAGTCACAGTGATGGAGTGAAAGTGTCATGTTCAAGAGCGACCTGCTACCATAAAGTGGTTTTCCCCTTTTTCCCCTTTTCCCCAGTCATTGCTAACTAGTACCTTTTTACTTTTATCAAGCTTGAGGATGATAACATATGCTTATTTTATAATTTCACCCTTAGGGCAAATCCATCGCAATTTGATGTTTTAACGAGTATAGCGAAGGAAACTCAGTCTTGTCTAGATGGACAAGTTTGTTGCCATTTGATGTTTTAACGAGTTTAATGACAAAGATAACTCAGTCCTTTTCATGTTTAGAGAGTTTGAAAAAGCGACAAAAAGAAAACTCCACAGGTTCCTTTTCGTAAATTAATCTCTCAACCCCAAAAAAACGTAAAACAATACAAGAGAGATGTTGCTTCCAATCCGTGAATGAGCTGAAAAGGATAAGCGCTCATCAATATTTTCATATTTTGAGATTCTTAAAAGAGCTTAAAGAGGACTCCACTTTGAGGAACGAGTGGTGTCTAAGATAGCAAATAGTTCTGGTGATGTTGGAACTTCTCAAAACATGTTGACTTATGTGAAGAGGTTAGTTAATAAGACCACTCACTGCAAATGTTCCTCAAAAAGGGTTAAACAACCAAGTGAAAGTGTATGATCGGCCAAAGGGATGGTGGTGATGGGATGAAAACAACCAAGGCTCATCTGATGAAATAGGTTTATAGAATGGCAATCACGAGGGTTAAAAAATGGAATGGGTTCATATTTACACAAGCTTGAACAATAGGGAACTATTCTTGGACTCAGTTTCATGTTTACACAAGCTTGAAACAAAGAATTATGCTTGAATTCAGTTTCATTTTTACACAAGCTTGAATCATGAAAAACTATGGTTGAGATTGGTTTACATGCCCCTAGCATGATGAAAGGGAGAGTCTCCTATAACCAGATGGAAGTCACTGCGGTGAAGCATGACGGTTATCAAACACATTTTTGGCTTCATCCAGATAGGGACAAAAGTGAATGGGGTGATTCCCTTCACATAACCTATAGGGAAACTTAACTTTACCATTAGGTGCATGCCCCCCAAGCTTCATTACATTCACCTAAGTAGACTACTCATGACTATCAGATGGATGGAATGAAGGTTCTTTTATGAGATCAAGTGAAAGACTTGAGTAGGATTTTACGAGATCTAATCAAAGACTCAAATCAGAACTTTTCTCTAGGGGACCTTGTTTCAAGTTTTAAGGAGCTTGACACAAGAAAAATGAACTATGCTTATATCCTTGGTTTCATTTTTTAATGAGGTTGCACAAGACAAGGAACTATCCTTATATGAGCTATTTCATTGTTTAATGAGGTTGACATTGTGAAATAATGATCCTCATATTCGTTGTTTCACTTTTTAATGAGGTTGACACAAGACAAGGAACTTTCCTTATATTCTTGGTTTCATTTTTTAACGAGGTTGACACAAGACCAGAAACTATCCTCATACCCTTGGTTTCATTTTTTAACAAGGTTGACACAAGACAAGGAACTATCCTCATATTCTTTGTCACGACCCATACGAGGTCATGACTTCCAGGAGGTTCTAATCTAATGGGAGAACAATTCTCTAGAAGGGATCCATATCAAGGAAACCAAGATCTAGTTCGAATGCCCTTACTACATAGTGTACAACATCATGGAATTGATTATCAGTTGATGTACACATGGAATGGGTGGCCACATAATTAACCCATGGTGGGGATGATACCTTTGGTACAAAAGGACCATTTAGGGAAGATGGTTGACAGGAAGCCATATTTAGACCGGGAAATGAAATCTGGTCAATAGTGATAATTCTACCTCCATGGGGGAAACAAATCACTCGAAAGAGTGTTGAAACAATAGCTCCCGTGTCATAAATATAGTCACACCCAAGAAGTAAATTGTAATCTAAAGGGCCTGGGACTACCATCACACTCAGATAAATGATTTTTCCTCCCAAAGTAATAGGCAATTGAGGAAGGATCCCTAATGGTTGACTAGTTCCTATTTTAAAAGCCAAAAGATTATAGGTAATAGGTACAAGTGGCGGTGAGCCTAGCACTTTCCAAGTAGTTGAGGAAAGGATACTCAGAGATGCACCTTCATCTATAATAGGGACTCATACAATAATATTACAAACTTGTACTATGATGTGGAAAGGCACATAAGAAGGAAGACAGAATCCTACCAGTTGATTCCAATCAAAGGAAGTGACTAGACTACTTGGAGGGGGTACCATAAGAACGGGAGAATTAAACCCTTGAGTTACGAGAGCTGGAGGATTTTCCTCCTTCCTTGATGGAACAGGAGTATTGCCCCCAAGCTCATTGGATTCTGAAGAAACAAAAAGAAGCTTAGTGGTATCATCTTCACTCTCTTCAAGAAAGGTATGATTAACTGAAGGTAAAATCAGGTCAACTGTTACCTCAACCTCTTGATTTGGGTCAGGTATAGACTCATAGGATTCACTTTCAAAGAGAGTGGGTTTGACCGACGGTTGATTTTGGTCAGTCAATTCATCAACTAGTGAAGGATTTAGGGAGAGTTTCCGGTAACCAGATGGAACTCGCTGCGGTGAAGAGGGACGGTTATCCAACACTTTTTTGGGTTCATCCAGATAGGGAAAAAGGTAAATGGGGTGATTCCCTTCACATAACCTACAAGAAAACTTAACTATACCCTTCTTTCCATGAAATTTACTACCAATAGTTGATTGTGTGTCACCAGCATGATCTCCAGAAGTTGATGACACAGGTTGATGTGAACGGGAAGACCATTCTTCTAAGATCTGAGGAATACTAGAAAAATTTCGAAGAAGATGGTCTTCCGCACAAAGTTTGCATGGATATCAAACTATGTGAGGCTTGACAAACTATTTCTTATTAGATGTTGCATTCAAAACAATGGTTGCTTGGTTGCCCCTCTGCTGAATTTGTTTCTTCTTCCTCTTCTTCTTCTTCCCTTTCTTCTTCTTCTTAGCCACCTAGTTACTAGTACCAATACTTTCACCAGGAAAAGAGGAAGAAGGGGAGGAAGAAACAACCGAGGAAGAAGGCAAAGGGTCAACTTTAGGATCAACTAGAGGTTTATTTTGTCCAGTTGGAGGAGTATGCGATTGCGGAGAAATCATGACATTTTGAACCAACGAGGTTGAAAAAAACCATACTGGCAAGCTAATGGTAAATCCTAGTAGGGATAAAGCAGCCATATAAGGAGCACCAATATTTCGAAAAGGAGGAAAAGGACTAAGATTCCCATCAAAAGGAATTCCCTAACCAGTGGATTCTAGATTTGTTGCCATATGTTTCAACCCAAGATCAACTAAAGAGCGAGCATGGAGGATGTTATCCATGGTCAATTAATTTTATTTTAATCAAATTAATATAACAAAACAAAAGAAGGATAATCTAGGAAAAAGGTTTACCAAGCAACTGTGAACTACAGAATATCTCCTGGTGAACCGAGAAGTACAAGCAGGCAATCTCCCCGAATGTTGTGTTCAGTGTATCATAGTATACAAGGTGGCTGACTCAGTTACCTAAGAATGGATAGAAACCTAGTGTTTTCCTCCCATATATACCCAAAAGTACATGGAGGCCCAATCTGTATAAGTGTTGTCTAATGCAGAACTACACAGTGAGAGCATTATATACTTTACGTACTGTAACACCGCCCTATATACCCCAAGGTACGTGGATGAGCTATGATAGACTCACGTATGTGGAATGAGGTATCGCACTCGGGATGTATTGCAAACAAGTTAGCAATAGCTGCTTTGTTTTACAATGTCGAAACATGTCTCTAGCCTAGAACCACTAAATGTTTTTCATTACGTGACAATGCTCCATTAGGTAACTTCAGATAAATTTTAAGTTGATCTTCTTTATGATTTTCCTTTCAAGGTTCACCACATGATGTATGTTTGCAATTCCTAAAATGCAACTGATATGATAAGCATTATTTTCATTCAATTGAACAATGAAA
The DNA here is from genome assembly GCA_000404065.3 of Pinus taeda. Taxonomy (NCBI): domain Eukaryota; kingdom Viridiplantae; phylum Streptophyta; class Pinopsida; order Pinales; family Pinaceae; genus Pinus; species Pinus taeda. The sequence continues at coordinate 45,476 of APFE031266537.1, read as the reverse complement.
ACCTTAGCTAGTAGGGATAAAGCAATCAGATCTTTGACAAAGGGCAAAGAGCACATATAATGCAATTTCCCTAGTTATTCCTTCCAAGCATTCACAAACTAAAATATGAACAATGCAAGGTTTTCTTTTCAAATCCCTTAATGTTATGATGAGCAAAAAGGAAACTAATGCACATACAATCAATCAATCTATTATGAGAATGAAGATTTTAGGATAGTTCAGCTTTGAAGGAAAAGAAGACTTGTACGACACTTTCTTTCAAACAAAGATTAATCAACTATATTCTAACTTTGAATATAGATCGATAATGACAAATAAAACACTAAGAAACATTAATCAATCAAATCAAATTTAGACTTGACCAGGAGATGGAAGCTTATTTTTTGACACATAACATTCATTAATCAATCAGCAAGCAATCAAACAGAGGAAAACTGGTAAAAAACTCAATCCAAAGGTGAAATTTTTCCCTAAGGTGGATCAGCGTAGGTCAAAGAGGGCCTAACTGCACTACAAAGCACTGTCTCTCACTCAAGGGTGCTCTGCAGAGCACTGTCCCCTAACCAAGCCTACACTGATTCCTGAGAGGCCACTCAAGAGTCATATAACCTCAAATTTTGACCAAAATTCAATGAAAAAGAGCTTAAATACAGTCAATGAACACAAGTAGGCTCTACAAGAATGTCCTAGTAGGTGGATAAGCTACTAAGAAAGGTGACAGTTCCCCAGTAGAGTCACCAATTTGTTTTGTAGAATTTGGTATCTACGGATAAATACTAATTCCCTACATAAGTAGTTGTATCTAGAACAATAGTTTAAATTGTTTTATACTTTTCCTATAAGTAATAGATAAGGTGAGAGGGTAAGAAGACCTACTTGGAGTACCACTTTCTTCTTGTCTCCCTTGTATCAATCCTGTCGCTCCTTCCCATACTTAAAATGCTTGAGAAGTACCTTATAAACACAATAGAAAACAAAGAACCAAGCAAAGCACACGATCTATTAAATATAAGTGAAAGGAATCAGATACAATTCACACATATAAGAATTATGAAACAACACAAACATATGGGAAAAAGGTTCAAACACTTTATTAGATAGAAGAAGGAAATGCAACCATTGGTGTCTGATTCAAAGCCATTCCTCTAGCTTGGATCCAATCCACATCACATCAAAAGCATTACAATACTTTCTCCAAAGCCAAATCTCATAGCAACATTATCTCCTTATGATTCAACATAATCCAGCCCCTAATCACTTAGATGAGTGATCAATTTACATGAATATGAAGGAGTTTTTGTCATAAATGGTGGCATTGAATGGCCTTCCATACTTAGAATTAGTTCTGTGGAGGAAGGGATGAGAGGATAGGATGCACCTTAACTCATCCCCTATCCATTTTCGAGCTCATATGAGTTAATAAGTGAGGAAACCTTATAGATGACTCCAAAAGATAAGAATATTCCCCAAACCTGATGCAAGATCATTCAACGCAAGAGAAAATCATTGTATTTTAGTAGACATAGGGGGCTCATGTGTTTTAAGGAAGTTGGATTCCTAAGCGTTGCATTAATGTAATATTTAGGCTTTTGAGTGAGTAGGATAGGAATTAATTACATAATGTGAGATATTTTGTAAATGCTCATGAATGAAGGAGAACATGAGTGGTTAATAATGGCAAGAGATTTGGAAGTTAGTTATTGTTGACCTAGATTGTCATTGATGTTAATATGGAAATATTTTGGATGAGTAAAAAATGATGGGAAGCCATTGGAAAGACATTGGAAACGATCGGAAGAGTTCATTGGAAGCTTAGAACAGGAGTTGTCAAAGAAAAGGCAGATGAAGAAGTTCAACGAAAGAAACAAAGAGGAACACGTAGCAGAGAAGCATAAACAGTGGTATCGAAAGCTACAAGAAAGCCAAGTGAGTGTAAGAGCGCGAGGTTAAGGAGGAGCCATATCGGGATCCAAAGAAGTCTACAGAGGATCCAAAAGAGTGGAGGAGTATATAATATAGGCAGAAATCAAGAATACATATGAAGAGTGAATTCACGTGGTTATATTCCAAAAAGCGGGTTTGAAATAGTGACAGTAGTTTTTGAGTGGACTCAAGGCTGTAAGTGGTATTTAGGGTTGATCACCTGATACAATTCATCAACTAACGCATAGCAGGAGAAGGAGAGAGGAAACCGCCTTATCGGGTGGGTAATCCTCGTGCATGTAGCTCACTCGATATCATTGTCGAGCATTGGATCAGATGTATTTGATCCACGGTGCAAGATCACCGAGTAGCCTTGTTGGTCGGGTGTAATATCAATTGTCAAATGGGATGGTAAGATCTATGATGGAGGATTGATCCAAAAAAGGCAAACATCAGAAAATGTTCATGTGCGGACTTGACGATGTATATGTCAAGGTGTATAAATAGTTGAAGTCTAGCTAAGTGTTTCAGGGTGGGGTTTTCAGTGTATTTCATATGTATCCTTGTATTCTGGATTTAAGCCTTTCCACATTAAAATATGCGATTGTAATATATATATATATATAATATATATAGATATATATAGATATATATATATATAGATATATATATATATATATATATATATTAATATATATATATAATATATATATATATAGATAAGATAGATCTATATATATATATAAGGACCCACGAGACCATTACAATATGATGTATTGTTATATCACATCCGCCTATCTGAACTCTCATAGCGCAAGTTATAAAGGGTTGTCACCCCTGAAAAACCAATTGCAATACGTATGCAGACCCACTGCGATGTTATAACATGCCATATTGTAATATCGCGTTCGTCACAATATCGCAAGCCTTGTTCAAGTTTTTGCCACATTAAAATCTGCTGATTGTGATATAATTGTGCACCCGACTACGCCATTATAGCATGGCTAAATAAAATGTTGCATCCGTAGTAATCGTAATGTTCAAAGGAATGCTATTCTAGTGATTGTGATAAGGGTATGGACCCGACATACTTATTAATAACTATTTAATACCATATTGCATCCACTCCAGTCGGCAGTTGGGAATTAGCTATGTTATGTGCGAACCTCCAGAAGTAGCGATTGTGATAAAAGGATGACGTGGCATGTGGGACCGTTTATATGGCTATAGTCTCTCTTATATGGTTTCTGTGAACAATTTATGTATATTGTATGAATATTAAAAAAGGGCCTCTTCGATATTTTTTATATGCAACACTATTGTAATTCAGCCTCTCTTCCACATTAACGTGTCCTATGTGTATTGATGGATTTGAAGGGACAGAGGAAGCCCAAGAGTGAGCGCAGAGGAAGTTGAAAGATCAAGTGAGTGTTGAGGAAGTCGAAGAGCCGGTGGAGAAAGGAAGATAAAGGTCAGGGGTATCAGGAATATAAAACAGAAAACAAGGAAAGTTTTGGGTTACTTGCGAACTATAAGAAAATAAAGGAAGTCAAAGCTCTGGTAGAAGTGGAAGGAACAGGAGGATAGAAGTAATTCATAGGCCCAGCAGGGTTGGAAGCAGAGAATTACAACCAAACAAATCCAGATGGTTTATAACAGAGGGTTGGAGCCCTTGAGGTTGGTGCCTCAGAACTTAAAGAATCGGTGTCCTTGGGAGTTGGTGCTCCTAAATTCAAGGTTGGTGCCTTAACAAGATAGAGTTGGTGCTCTGGAGGTTGGAGCCTCACAAAGAGTCCAAGTTGGTGCTTGGCAACTAATTGAAAACCAGAATATATATTATATATATATATATATATATATATATAATATAATATATAATATATATATATATATATATATATATTTGTACTTGATAAATTTCAAATATCACATTAATAAAAGTATCTATTCCTGTTATCTACTTCTACGTTCCAAATATAAATGTTTTTAACTGATATACATAATAATTGAAAAGAAATATTGATTCGCCCCCCTCTCAGTATTTCCAATAGTTGGTATTAGATCGGGCTTCTTCATATCATCCTAACAGCTTGAAGAAGGATTCTTAGTCATGACGAGAAATCAAGAAGTGTCAGGAAGACCTCCTCTATTCAATGGCACAAATTTTGGTTTCTATAAAAATCGAATGTCCTATTAATTAATGTCCCTTAGACATAAGGTTTGGCATTCGGTCTTAAATGAGTACATATCTCCTTCCACTCTTCCAACATATCAAGACAAGAGGAAAGTCTACGTTGCAATTGCAAAATCCTTAAACTCCATCACTAATGGAATCACTGATTCTGAATTTACAAAAGTCATGAATTGTAACTCTTCCAAAGGAGTGTGGGATAAGCTAATTAGCTTATACGACGGGGACTCCAAAGTCAAGAAGGCAAAGCTTCAAACACATAGGAGGAAATTTGAAAGTCTGAAAATGGATGATGAGGAAGATATTGCATCATACTTTCTCCGAGTAGCTAAAGTGGTCAACTCTCTTAAAGGATTGGAAAAAAACATTGAAGAAAGCACCATTGTTCAAAAGGTCTTAAGATCTCTCCTAGACAAATTTGACTCCAAAGGAAGTGCCATAGAAGAAGTGAAGGATCTAGATACTCTTAAGATGAATGAACTCCATGGAATCATCATTGCCTATGAGATGAGAAAACGTTGCCCAAGTTCCAAAGATGCAGCATTCAAGGTCTCAAAATCAAAAAGGGGAAAGAAAGGAATGTCGGTAGTGATGATTCCGATGTTGAATCCGAATTGGCACAATTTGTAGGAAGGCTAAATAAAGGATCTAAGCTAAAAGGTAAATGCCCTCTTATTTGTTTCAAATGTGGAAAAGTAGGTCATTATGCTGCAAAATATCCTCATAAGCATGATAGTGATGATGAAGAAAATTCTAAAAGGATGGTATACAAAAAGAAAGGGTTCAATAAGAATAATTTCCTCTCTAAGCAAGATGAGTCCAATGAAGATGAATTTGTAGTCATCAAAAAGAAATCAACTAACCAGTTCCCTCACCGCAAAGGAGGTAGTGAAGAATCAGATGAAGAAAATGACCATGCTGGAAGCCAAGAAGTATTATTCATGGCATCCACAAATGATGATGACTCAGTGTTATATACCTAGGGGGGGTAATATGGGGTACCGAGGGAGGTACCCAAGGTAATAATGTAATAATGGGATGGACCATAGTAATAAATAAGGTGGTTAACCCATGTCTTGTAAGGGACCACAAGTAGTTAATAATAATGTATGGGGCCCATGGTATTAGTTGATGGTATGAGGAAGCCATGGTAATGATGCATGGTATTGTATGTATGAGGCCTATATAGAGGCTAGAGACTCCACATGGAGAGACATGAAGAGAAGTATTATTGTATCAACAGGCATTTGGCTTGTGGAGTATTCTCCTTCCGTAAGGAGTGAATGTATGGTGTTGCCCTACCATAAGGGTTTGATCAATAAAGAAGCATTTCTATCTATTTCTATCTTGTTATTCTTGGGTTATTTCTATTATCTTATACTTTTGGATCAGATATACAACAAGTGGTATCAGAGCACTTTCTTGGGCACAAAAGTGGAGAATTTTTTTTCATTTTTGCAGGATTTCAAGGGCGGCAAGTTTGCAGATCAGATCTGTAAGTTTTGGTTCAAGATCTACAAAATCTGATTGAAGATCTGTATTCTTTGTGAAAAAATAGCCGATTTCAAAACAACAATCAGTCAATTCAGAGTCCGGATGAAGGAGATGTCGCTGATCTAAAAATCAGTAGGGTTGTAAACAATTTTTTGGGGCAGCGAATTTGTGGCGCAGATCTAGACGTCCTGGTGCAAGATCTACAAGATCTAATTGTAGATCTTGAATCTTTGTGAAAAAACACCTAATTTAAAAAAAAAAAAATCAGTCGAATCGGAGTCCGGATGAGGGAGATATCGTTGATTTAAAATCAACGCTTTTTTCAGAAATTTTGTGTGATGGCAGGAGAGTAGCAGTGCAGATTTGGAATTCTAGTGTCTGGATCAGGATTTCTATCACATGGGCAGATGCAGAATGGTTGTTACATTTCCAAAAATAGGTTATAATAGAAATTATGAGCAATATTGACCAAACTGTGACATTTTCAAATTTTCGCCAATTTTTTTTGTGATGGATCAAAAATTGAAGGACTTGTATAAATTTGATGGCTCTCATCTAGCCAAATGGCTAACACAAATGGAGAAATATTTCAAATTGGATTATGCCTATGATGATGATACTCATCTTGGGCTGGGGAGAATATGGTTGGACAATGAAAGGCGGCAATGGTGGCAAGAGCATCAACGTTCCAATGGAAGGTTTTTGACTTGGGATGCCTTCAAAAAAGCTCTTATACAACGCTTTGACCATAAATCTAATTTTGTGGATAAGTTCACACAGACAGACACACAGCCTAGCAAAGCTTTTATTTTTACAGGAAAAAGGAAACCAAGGAACCAAAAGGGTTATTTTTTGCTGGTATCTCTGTATTGCAGGTTCATGGATTGATTCAGAAAGAGAAGATCATTGTTTCTATCAATCCTAATGGTAAACATAATTTTAAATCAAATGTTAATTTGGCAAAAAATTGCAAGTCCCAGC
>APFE031266537.1:0-38384 GCA_000404065.3 Pinus taeda | reverse complement strand
GTTCTTCCCATGTTTCAGGGACGAAACATGCTAAGGGGGGTGGAATGTTATATACCTAGGGGGGGTAATATGGAGTACCGAGGGAGGTACCCAAGGTAATAATGTAATAATGGGATGGGCCATAGTAATAAATAAGGTGGTTAACCCATGTCATGTAAGGGACCACAAGTAGTTAATAATAATGTAAGGGGCCCATGGTATTAGTTGATGGTATGAGGAAGCCATGGTAGTGATGCATGGTATTGTATGTATGAGGCCTATATAGAGGCTAGAGACTCCACATGGAGAGACATGAAGAGAAGTATTATTGTATCAACAGGCATATGGCTTGTGGAGTATTCTCCTTCCTTAAGGAGTGAATGTATGGTGTTGCCCTACCATAAGGGCTTGATCAATAAAGAAGCATTTCTATCTATTTCTACCTTGTTATTCTTGGGTTATTTCTATTATCTTATACTTTTGGATCAAATATACAACACTCAGGGCTAGATGGAAATGTAGATGAACTGTTAATAAGTGCCATTGAAGAAAATGAGAAACCACAGAATAAAATTATTTCTTTCAAGGTAGAAAATGAGGAAATAAAAAGAAGGGAAGATCTATTTAAAAAATAAGCTAAAAGAAAAAGAAGAAGCTTGCGAGGAACATGAAGCCAAAATAGTATCTCTGAGGAAGGAATTGGAGCAAGTTAAAAAGGGTTGGAAAAGCTCTCAAATACTTGACGCTATCCTAAATAATCAAAAACCTCAACACAACAAATCTGGAATAGGTTTTAGAGGAGAATCATCAAGTACTGAGAATAATGCGAAAAGTTATGCCAAAGGACTTTTCAGCAACCCAAAAGAAGATAGATTATTTCATCAAAGGCTCATCCCATATCTGAAGAATGAAGACAAACTCCAAGGAAGAATGTTGATTCAAATCATGGATGTTACAACAGATACAAAATAGTATTTCATTAAAGGTCGATCTCAAATTCAAAGAATGAAGCAGGAGTAACTCCAAGGAAGAATGTTAATTCAAATCACGGCTATTACAACAAGTACAAAACTATGTTTTTTGGGCATTGTTTCTATTGTAAAAATTTTGGTCATCAAGCTAGACATTGCATGGCTCGTAAGAATGAAACACCAAAACTGAAGGATCAAATAAACAAAACCATATGGCCCTAAAGGGCAAGGATAAATCAAGACCTACAATTCTTTTGATCCCTTTGCCAAGTTTGATCTGATCTGCTCATTATGTAATAATAATGGACATAATGAACAAAATTGCCCACTCAAAAGAGGAAAAACAAGAAGTGAGAATCCTAACACAAATAAATGTGGCCTAGCTCTATGTGCTCAAAATAATGAAAATAATTGGTTTATGGATAGTGGGTGCTCCAGACACATGACAAGGGACAAAAGGAAGTTTATCTCATTGAACAAAAAGGAAGGAAATGTATCCTTTGGAAGTGCATCTGCAAAAATTGCTAGAAAAGGAATTGTTAGTCTTATTAATGGAAAAGGAAAAGCTCAAAATGCTTTGCTAGTAAACACACTCAAACACAACCTCCTGAGTGTTAGCCAAATCTATGATCAAGGACATAATGTTGTCTTTGGCACCAAAGACTGTGAAATAAGGAACTCTTTGTCAGGGGAACTTGTGGTGAAAGGGGTTAGGACACCAGACAACATCTACATTCTGAACAAGATTTAAGAAGACAAATGCTACTTAAGTCAAATAGATGAAAGTTGGTTGTCGCACAAGTGACTTGGACATACAATCTTTGATAACTTGATCAATATCAGGAAGATTAAAGTAGTACGAGACATTCCAAAGCTATTCAAACCGAATCAAGGAATATGTGGTCCATGTCAACATGGAAAGAAAACCAGAACCAACCATAAGACCAAGGAGTTTTCTACATCAAAGCCTTTGGAGATCATCCCTGCTGATTTATGTGGACCAACTAGAACTCTGGCACTCCAAGGAGAAAGGTACTTTGCTTTATTTATTAATGACTATACTAGAATGATGTGGATATATTTTATAAAATATAAATCCGAAGCATTTGAGTGTTTTAATAATCTTAAAGTTCTTGTAGAAAATGAAAAGGATTCAATGATTAAGTGCCTCAGAATAGATAGATGGGGAGAATTCACATCAAAAGAATTTAATGAATTCTATAAAATAAATGGAATTAAAAGAGAACTCTCTGCTTCCAGAACACCCAAGTAAAATGGGATAGTTGAAAGAAGAAATTGAACAGTTCAAGAAATGGCTAAAACAATGTTAATAGTAGCTAGCTTATAGCCAAAATTCTGGAGAGAAGCAGTCGGGACAACTGTCTATACCATGAATCAAACTCAATTAAGACCAAATAATGAAAGCACTCCTTATGAATTATGGAAAGGAAGACATGATTCAATAAAATATTTCAAGATTTTTGGAAGCAAGTGCTTCATAAAAATCAATGATCGCTCGCCAAGAAAGTTTGATTCTCAGGTTGAAGAGGGGATCTTCCTTGGATATTCTACACGGAGCAATGCCTACAAGTGCTACAATAATCGACTACTGAAAATGGTGGAAAGCATTAATATTAATATTCATGAATACCTTCTAGAAAAAAGAAATTGAAGAACATGAAGTTGATCCACTCATTGAAGAAGAAGAACCTGAAAAAGAAGAAATAGGTCAAGAAAAACCCAAGGAAAAAGAACCATCTCAAACCCCTTCAAAGATGAAGTTTCTCCAAAAATATCACCCAGAAGAGAAAATTATTGGGAATGTAGATGAAGGGATGCAAACATGAAGAAGAATGATAAGTACACTAAGGAAAAGTGATCTTGCTCTTCTATCCATGATAGAACTAGAAACATTTACTCAAGCAAGTAAGGATCTTCATTGGGTAAAAGCCATGGAAGAAGAAATGTCTCAAATTGAGAAGAATGAGACATGGGAGCTGGTACCTTGTCCAAAGGACAAAAACGTAATAGGAACCAAGTGGGTATTCAAAAACAAAATGAATGAAGATGGACAAGTCATCATAAACAAGGTAAGGCTTGCTTGTAAAGGCTATTCACAAATTGAAGGAATTGACTTTGAAGAAAAATTTGCACCAGTAGCTCGTGTGGAAGCTATTAGGATGTTCTTGGCATTTGATTTCTCAAAAGGATTCAAAATCTATCAAATGGATGTGAAATCAGCATTTCTGAATGGAGAACTCAAGGAAGAAGTCTACATGGAGAAACTATAAGGGTTTAATCTAACAGCAGCAAAAGACTTTGCTTGTAAGTTAAAAAAGGCATGATATGGGTTGAAACAAGCTCCTAGAGCTTGTTACACAAGATTGGATCACTATCTACAACAACAAGGCTTCAAGAAGGGGGTGGCAGGAAGTAATCTCTACATAAAGACAGATGAGGATAAGTTACTAGTCACACTTGTTTATGTTGATGATCTGATTTTTGCAATTAATAATAATGAGATGAGCCATGAGTTTTCTCAAAATATGTCAAAAGAGTTTGAGATTTCAACGATAGGAGAGTTATCTCACTTCCTTGGACTACAAGTATCTCAAACCACGCCAGGCATGTCTATATCTCAAGCCAAATATCTTAAAGACATGCTTAAAAGATATGGAATGGAAGACTGTGTACCCATGAGCACACCTATGACCACGAGTTGCAAATTGATCAAAAATGATGACTCCCCTCTGATAGATGCAACTCGTTACAGATCAGTAATTGGAGCCCTTTTGTACTTAACTGCTATGAGACTTGACATTATGCAAGAAGTAGGAATGGTGAGAATATTTCAATCAGCTCCTAAACAATCCCATTTGTTCGCTGTCAAAAGTATTCTCAGATACCTAAAAGGAAATCCTGATTTCAGTCTCTAGTACCCTAAGAACTCAACTCTTACCTTGACTGCATACACTGATACTGATTGGGCCGGAAGTGTTAATGACCAGAGAAGTACTAGTGGAAATCCATTACTATTTAGTATCTTGCCTCGACAAAAAACAGACATCCATATCAGTATCTACAGCTGAAGCCGAGTATATAGCTGTCGCAAATTGTTGTACTCAAATACTATGGATGAAGGAGGCTCTAAAAGATGTCAACATAGGTACAAATCAACCAACTACCATCTATTGTGATAACACAAGTGTGATAAACCTCAGCAAAAATTCAGTGATGCACTGAAAGACCAAACATATACCAATCAAGTATCATTTCCTTCATGAACAAGTAGCTAAACAAAACATCTTCTTGGAATATATCAATAATAAGGAGCAAATAGCTGATATTTTCACAAAACCTCTTCCTCGAGAAGCATTTGAACATCTTCATCAAAAGATAGGAGTTATCTCTTTAGCATCATTTAATCTTATTCATAAATATGTTGCAGGATAGGGGGAGCAATTCAATAGGGGGAGTCCCTAAGAACTCCTTTGCCATTGATGTCAAACAGGGAGAGAGGAAGAATATTTCTATCAATAACAAAGGGGGAGATTGTTGACCTAGACTGTCATTGATGTCATATGGAAATATTCTGGATGAGTAAACAATGATGGGAAGCCGTTGGAAAGACATCAGAAACCATCAGAAGGCTCATTAGAAGCTTAGAATAGGATCAATCAAAGAAAAGCCAGAGGAAGAAGTTCAACAGAAGAAACAAAGAGGAACACGTAGCGGAGAAGCAAAAACAGCGGTATCGAAAGCCATAGGAAAGCCAAGTGTAAGAGTGGAAGATTGAGGAGGAGCCATATCGAGATCCAAAGAAGTCAACAGAGGAGCCAAAAGAGTGGAGGAGTATATAATATAGGCATCAAGAATACATATGAAGATTGAATGCACGTGGTTATATTCCAAAAAACAAGTTTGAAATACTGATAGTGGTTTTCGCGCAGAGTTAAGGTTGTAAGTGGTATTTATGGCTGATCACTCGATACCATTCATCGACTGACACGTAGCAGGACAAGGAAAAAGGAAGCTGCCTTATCAGATGGGTAATCCTCATGCGCGTAGCTCACCTAATATCATTGTCGAGCATTGGATCAAATGCATTTTGATCCACAGTGCAAGATCACCGAGCAGCTTTGTTGGTCAGGTGTAATATCAACTGTTGGACGGGATGGTAAGATCTACAATGGAGGATTGATCTGGAAAAGGCAAACATCAGGAAATGTGCATGTGCGGAACCGATGATATATATGTCCGGGTGTATAAATAGTTGAAGTCCGGCTAAGTGTTTCGGAGCAGGTTTTTCAGTGTATTTCATGTGTATCTTTGTATTCCGGCTTTAAGCCGTGCCACATTAAAATATGCAATTGCGATAATCTCTCTCTCTCTCTCTCTCTCTCTCTCTCTCTCTCTCTCTCTCTCTATATATATATATATATATATATATATATATATATATATATATATATATATATATATATTATATATAGATATAGATATAGATATAGATATAGATATAGATATAGATATAGATAATAGATATAGATATATATATATATATATATATATATATATAGTATATAGATATAGATATATATATATATATATATATTATATATATATATATATTATATATATATATATATATAGATATATATATACATATATACATATATACATATATATATATATATATTTGTGTGTGTGTGTGTATAAAAGGTCCCACATGACACGTCATCCTTTTATCGCAATCGCCACTTCTAGAGGTTTGCACATAACATAGCCAATTCCCAACTACCGACCGGAGCAGAGGTGATATGGTATTAAACAGTTATTAATAAGTCTGTCGGGTCCATACCCTTATCGCAATTACCAGATCGACACTCCTTTAAACATTGCGATTACCGTGGATGCGACATTTGATTTAGCCATGCTATAATGGTGTAGTCGGGTCCGCAATTATATCGCAGTCAGTGGATTTTAATGTGGCAAAAACTTCAACAAGGCTTACGATATTGCGACGAACATATACTACAATAGGGCATGTTATAACGTCGTAGCAGGTCCACATACGTATCGCAATCAGTGGTTCGTGGGTGATAACCCTTTATAACTCGTGCTATGAGACTTTTGATAGGCAGATGTGATATAACAATACATTGTATTGTAATGGTCCCATGGGTCCATATACATACATACATACATACATACATACATACATACATACATACATATATATAGATATATATATCGATATATATATATATATATATATATATATATATATATATATAATATATATATTATATTATATATATATAGATATAGATATATAGATATATCTGGACCCATGGGACCATTACAATATGATGTCTTGTTATATCGCGTCTGCCTATCAGAACTCTCATTGTGCAAGTTATAAAGGGCTATCACCCCCGAACCACTGATTGCGATACGTATGTGGACCCGCTACGACGTTATAACATGCCCTATTGTAATACCATGTTCGTCGCAATATCAAAAGCCTTGTTGAAGTTTTTTACACATTAAAATCCACTCACTGCGATATAATTGTGGGCCCGACTACACCATTATAGCATGGCTAAATTAAATTTCACATCCACGGTAATCGCAATGCTCAAAGGAATGTCGATCCGGTAATTGCGATAAGGGTATGGACCTGATAGACTTATTAATAACTGTTTAATACCATATCGCATCTGCTCCGGTCAATAGTTGGGAATTGGCTATGTTATGTGCGAACCTCCAGAAGTGGCGATTGTGATAAAAGGATGACGTGGCATGTGGGACCTTTTATATAGCTATAGTCTCTCTTATATGGTTTCCGTGAAAAATTTATGTATATTATATGAATATTAAAAAAGGGCCTCTCTGATATTTTTTATATGCAACACTATTGTAATTCGGCCTCTCTTCCACATTAATGTGTCCTATGTGTATTGAAGGATTTGAAGAGATAGAGGAATCCGAAGAGTGAGTGTAGAGGAAGCTAAGAGATCAAGCGAGCGTTGAGGAAGCCGAAGAGCCAACAGAGAAAGGAAGACAAAGGTTAGGGGTATCAGGAATATAAAATAGAGAACAAGGAAATTTCTGGGTTGCTTGTGAACTATAAGAAAATAAAGGAAGCCGAAGTTATGGCAGAAGTGGAAGGAACAAGAGGACAAAAGTAATTCATAGGCCCAACAGGGTTGGGAGCAAAGAATTACAACCAAACAGATCCAAACGGTTTATAGCAAAGGGTTGGAGCCCTTGAGTTTTGTGCCTCAGAACTGAAAGGATTGGTGTCCTTGGGAGTTCGTGCTCCTAAATTCAAGGTTGGTGCCTTGACAAGACAGAGTTGGTGCTCTAAAGGTTGGAGCCTCACAAAGAGTCCAATTTGGTGCTTGGAAACTGATTGAAACCATTTATATATATACATATATATAGATAGTACTTGATTTATTGCAAATATCACATTAATAAAAGCATCTATTCATGTTATCTACTTCTGTGTTCCAAATATAAATATTTTTAACTTATATACATAATAATTGAAAAGAAATATTGATTCACCCCCCCCCCCCCTCTCAGTATTTCTAACAAATTATAACTCTTGAGGTAGTTTCACGATTCGAGGAAATAGAGAGGACTCTTAGGGATTAACTGGAGTTAGAAGTGGACATAGAGGACATTTAGGAGTCAATTTAGTAGATTAAGGATTTGAACTAGAATTAGTTCAACAAAACCTTTCTAGTATAAATATAAGCCTACAAGCAGACTGTAAAAGGGAGAAGGCCATTGATATTGAAGATCAGACCTGAGAGATAGAGAGTCTCATTCTGTAATCATTGTTATATTTATAAATAAAGAGGTTAATTTCAAACCTGTATAAGTGTGTTTCGAGTGTCGAATTATAGTGAATCGAAATTTTGTAATAGTTGTGTGCAGGCAAAATTCGGTGAAACGCAGAGGAGAAGAGTGATTTGGAGGAATCACAAAGGATCATCGAATCCAATTGAAGGATCAGAGTGAAGCTCTGGAGAGGTAGAAAAGTGAGAATTTGTGGAGTTAAGCTCAGAGAAAGTTGAGCAGCTGAAGAGTGAAAAGTCAAAACCCTGAAGAAAAACCCGAAACCACAAAACACTGAAAAAATGAATTAAAGTCAAAGAAAAGGGATGAACGAAGAGGCAAGTCATCGATGCATAGGAGCCATTTGATCTCAAAGATCAATGATCCAAATTGAACCACTGAGGATTGGTGAACCTTGATGGAGGAATGGCAGAGGAAATAGATGTCAATTGTCCAACCGAAAAAACCATAGATCGACGATCATCGCATTGTGAAAGAGCACAGAAGATAACACAGCGAATAGGTGGTTTTTCAAACCCTTAAGTGGTATTTCGGGTAGCGAAGAAGTGGTAGGTGGTATTAGAGGGTAGTCACCCGATTCCACTTATCGAGTAACATGTAGCAGCGAGGAGGAGAGAGGAAACCACTTTATCAGGCAGTTAATCCTCGTGCTATTTGTCCAACCGAAATCGTTGTGGACCATTGGATCCATTAAGTGTAGATAAATGACAAAGGAGTGTCGCGCAAGTTAGATTGAGTGGGAAAAAACATTGGCCATTGGATCGTGGATAGAAATGAATGAGAGAGATTGATGAAGGGAGAGCACAGAGGGAATGCGATGGACCAGATGTGCGGACCTGACGATTTATGAACGCGGGTTCATTCTTTTTAAAGTCCAGCGAGGACTAAGTAAAGAGGTGAAAAGGTAAGTTTATGAATGTTTATGTGTATTTCTATTAAAAGGGGCATAATGGAAATAAAGCATCGAGAGATCGTTTTGTGGTTAAATCCAATATAACAAAGAAAATTGTGGAGTTTGATTATATGCAGCTTAAGGTTTAACTAAGATTTTTTATGGTGAATGAGTCCCGATAGAAAGGAAAGGATGGATTAAGTGTTAGACTCAGTTAGTCTATAAACTATTCTACAAGAGATTAAGAAAGGGGCCTTGACCATATTGTACATGAAGATTTGACTCATTTGTGAGTTAAATTCCTAGGACAAATGTGCTTATGTATTTTACATGCATACTATGGGTGTAAGTGGGGGTAACCCTGCATCAAAACCCTATGTGAATTTCACTCATTCTTTCCTAGCATAGGTGAAAGGAAGCCTAAGTTCTCCATAGAGCACCTTAGTAGTGGACTCAACTTCTTTGCAATGCACTTTTACAAGGGCTTACCTACGCTAGTCACTCTAGAGGCTAGTTATCGATGTCTTCAAGTCATGAAACTGTCCGGGAAGGAGGCATTCAAAGGGGTGACTTGTTTAGCGCATGAAGCAACTGAAATTAGGTTTTGATTAGCCCTAAAACACTGATGTGGATGTTGGTATTTGATGTGCCCAAATGGATCTTTAATAGATGTGAACGATAATGATGTCATCTATTATTCCAAAACAGTGTGCAATATTGCTGGAGTGATAAGTTTTCTTTCGTATCTTTAGAACAATTTTGGTAGAAAACATGGGTTCCATCCTGCTTTTACATATGAGCATCTTCGTGTGCTAGATGAAATGAAAACACATGTAAAAATATTATTACATGTGCACTAGAGGGAGTCTGGGAGGAGAACAAGAAGAAATTGGTTGGAAATTGTTAAGTATCATGATCATTATCCTATTGATTTAATTTGGTGTTGCTTTTGTCATCGATCCAGTTGTGTTTTGGAAGAGGCTATTCCATAAATGAATTTTGATGGAATGTTTCAAGTTCAATTTTGTAGTGGAATTATTTGATGTAAAGAAAATATATATATATATGTTAAGACTTGATGTTCTTTTTGTGGTTGCAATGTGGTGAAATTGAATTTTTTTCTCGTTATTGTTGTTATGTAGAAAATTGTATATCTCTGGTCTTAAAATGTCCTATTATGTTGTTCTTCTTTAAATCCAATGTGTGAAATTTAGATGTGGTTTTTGAATTTATGTTCCTTTGCTCCAATGGCAGTGTTACTATTTTTTTTTTCTCTTGCATTTGTAATTGTTTTGGTCTTTTGTGTGGGTCCCTTCACTTTGTTCACATCTTTCATAAATGAAAATATTGTTGACATTTACAATATTATTGTCGGGTTCTCATGTTCTTGCTATTTATATCAATATTCTTGAGATTTATACTATTAATACATTCATGTATTGATATTAATGTGTTTATGACTTAAAATTTATTTATTGTTTATAATGTAGTGAAATAAATGTGTTATTATTAATGTGATGATGATTTATCATGTTTAATGCTTTATAGTGTATTATTATCAGTGTATTCATATTAATTTTTTGTATTGATGCCTTAATGGTTTACAATATGGTTCTTATATTGGTTGTGGTTTATGTTTATCATTATTGTTTTGTGTTATAGAATTATTTATGTTTATAATATTGATGTCATGGATTTAGGGCTTAGGGATTAATATATATATATATATATATATATATATATTTGTTAAGCTTGGTAGGACCATTCCGTTTTCTATTAAACAAAATAAATTTTACACCACAAAGCTTGAACAAGTGGCATCAACTTGCCCCAAAGGGAAACCAAGTCTGTTAACCACCTGTCTGATTCTAAGCCATCCAAAAATAGTAAAGTCCTTATCTCTCTAACCAATCTAGATATGTCTTTGTTTCATGTCCATACACTACATAACTATCTAAATTGATATTTTCATCACAGAAATTAAAATTTATCCACATAAAACAAAAATATGCATAGGTAGCAGTCTATCCTTTCTGCTCCTCTGAAGCAAATTCAACAGGTGTTGGATCCTTAGTGAATGCCCCAAGCATGTCATTCAGTTCCAGTATGTAAGAGATGTAGCGTTCAATTCTATCCAATCTGATGTCTTTTTTATGCAACTAAAAGAGGATTTTTTGCAAATCCTGCTTACAACTCAGCATACCCTAGAGTGTCACTACCATTCCCACATAAATCTATTCCATTTATTTGCCTAATAAACTCTTCATTAACGAGTAAAGGTAAATACTTTTTTAAAACTACGTAATTCTTCCTCAACTATTGCATGGATATGTGACTAAGGTCCTCCAATTGTCCATTTCTTCCTCTGTCTCACTGCCTTGTATAATTTCCTCCTCCCACTCTTCTAACAGTTTTTGGATTCCTGCATGGATACCCTCATGGTAAGCCTCTGCCGCTTCAATGATAAGGTGTTTGACTGGCTTCTTGACACTTCATGGTTCCAATGTGATTGACTTCCTTCTCTTTCCTAGTTGTCAGGCCTCTCCTACCACAATTGTGTCCCCTCGCAGCATGAGCCATGACCTACTTACCAGAGCCTGAGTGACAACAACAATTTATTAAATAGAAACACAACATTCTAGTTTGGACTCCTTTCTGAATTGTTTTGTTATCATTATGCGTGACCCCCTGTTTCTCCTCTCCGCCTGCTCTCGCATCCTCAGAGCTAAGGTGTTCCTTAGATCATGCCCAGAAATGGGGAGGTAAATATACCAAGCTGACTATCACTCCCCATTTCCAATCCCCATTACTTTCATTCCCATGCAAGTCTGCCTTCCCTTGCATAAGCCATTCTCACAATCTGCTCTTTCTCCTTAAATTTTTCTAGGAGTAACTGAGGTCCCTTTCCCCCTATGCCCAGGGATTAGTAGCACTGCACCTCAGTTCCACCCAGTTGGCGTTCCTGTTGGGGTCTCTGGCCTTTCCAATATCCCATGAGGAATTCCGGTTAACCCAGCACTTGTCTTGCATGCAACGATAATGGCTGCTTCCCATGCATCTTACGCACTGCTTCCCCCTTCCCCCTTCTTCCATCTCATTCCCCTCATTCATTCACTTTCAATAGTCAGTCTCACCCCAAGCATGGTTTAATGAACTTGGTGCCTCAAAACCCAGCAGCATGCAATTATACCCCCAGTGGTCATAGGCACTACCCATCTGGCAAAGGGTATGAATACAAAACTAGGAAATTTTGAGAAATTTCCTTCCCCATTGCCAGCAATAGTTCTCTACCCCCCAAGCCTTCTTCCTATTTACCCTCCTCCCACCTCAACAAAACCCAAACCATAACATAATCACAATGGAGGAGTAAGTCCAAATAACATACCCAGGTTCAAATAGCATTCATCGTCAAGCTCAGCGTCTCTAGTTCTGTCTTCTTCCTACACCACTATGATACCACCTTCCGCCACAAGAAAGCACTCCAACAATGGAGACTTTCCTCGCACACCTTCCTATATTCCTCATGACACCTCCTGACCTGAAACCTTTCCCACCTCCCTAGCATGCATTCATGCCAAGGGTCATCGTACCAATTTCCTTGGGTATGTGGGGGGTGACATACTAATGGCAAAGGTACCTATCATTACTATGACCAACTTGTCCTAAATATTGGCCGCATTCCAATCAGGGTCTTGAGTTGTTGGCTAACTACTATCCCTACTTTGTCTAAGGTCCTATTTCGGAATTTCCCCCAGGGTTTTGAAGTTTTCATCTTAAGGTTGGATTGGCCACCATTTTTCTAATGTTTCATGTTATGATTGCATCCCCAGTTGGCAAGAAAGGCTTCCCCCTTGTTCCCTCCCTTCTGACATTTCTAACCTGAATGTAGTCGAACTTAGGAATTATTTCTCTGATTTCTTGGATGAGTCATGTTGTCCTTCATATTTGGCTAATATTGTCCCATTTGGAGCCATTGTTTAGTTTTTCCAATGTTTTTATGATGATGCTTGAATACCTTCCACCAGTAAGTTTTGGTATCCCATTTCAACCGCAATTAGGAGTCCTTGGCATGCAACTACAAACTCGGCCTCATTAATATTAGCTATCCCACAAAATTTAGCATAAATTAGCTAGGTGTTAGCCTGGGGGTCCTTAAAGATACTACCCAGTCCTACCTCCTCTGCATTCCCTTTATACACTCCATCGAAATTAAGTTTCATGAAACCTTCCTCTGGAAGAGTAAAATGAGTCTCAGATGTCGTACCTCCCTAGTTTATTTTCCATGCCAAGGAGACTATCATTTCTGGGGATCGGTTGAGTGTTTGTAGGATACGGGTTTCGTAGGGGGGCACTTTTCAGTCTTCTTGATGCCATTTCTCAACTAGAATTGTTTCCCTGATGTTCTAGACTATTCCTTCCCATACTTTCTCCTGAGTAGTGGCTTTATACTTAAATATTCTATGGTTTCTCTATTTCCAAATCACCCTTATATTGAATCCTCAATCCAGACCCCACTCTTTATTTAACATCGGACTAGAGAAAGTATGATTTCTCTAGAGGAGAATCATTTTTTTGACGGTATTTTGATCTCGGTCCATTCTTTCAAAAACTCGTTGCATTTGCCTCCACTTTTGCACCATAAACGGGCATGTGTTTTGGATATGCTCCATGTATTCTCTGTGTTGATGGCATAGCCAACAAAAGGAGGGTCCCTGAAATCCCATATTCTATAATTGATCCCAGGTCAAGATCTACCTGTGGAAAAACATCCAAAGGAAATGGGTTACCTTCGGCCACCATCCTCCCTTCCAAATTTTTTTTCCATATGATATCTTGCCTATCATGATCTTGTCTTACTTGAATGTCATAGGCTTCATTTATGGTGAAGGTTCCTTTTGTGGTGTGTCCCCATCTCAAAATATCTAGATCATGTTGAATCATTAGTTGTGTTTATTTTAATTCTTTTTATAGAGCTTTCCACTGTTCAGTTTCCGTTACTTGGTCCCAATCTTATTTTCTCTTCCATCTCCTCCAGCTTCCCATTCCTTGGTCTTCTTTCCAGAATTCGTCCACCACATGATTATTCTTGTCCCTATTATAATGGTATATGTCGCTAAGATCTTACCTATCTATTATTCTTTCCCTTTGTTGTGAGGAATCCATCCAGAATCTTGTTGTTTTTCCATTACGTATATCCCAAAAGGCATGTTGGTTAATAAGGTGTCTATTTTGGGCTACCAAATTCCATAGTCAATCCTTTTGGGGGGCCTTGATATCATAGGATATCCTCTGTTCTCTAAGGCATATTGTATTTTCTTGTCCATATTTGTTTCCATAGGTTCGTTCCTCCTCCAATCGGTCGCCACCATGGTTTCTCGCCCATTGTTTGATTCAAAATATAGGGATCCCTGAGGCCAAGACCTCCATTCATTTTCATTTTTGACAGTCCTTGCCACAATACCAGCGCCCAATTCCTAATCTGTTGTGCCCCTCCCCATATGAATTTATTAAATATATCCACCATTTTGGAGCACTCTCCTTTGGGAGCTACCATGCCTGGAAGTTGGTAAATAGGTATCGATTGCAACACAACTTTGAGAAGGATTGTTCTGCCAACTAAGTTAAGAAATCTAAAGGCCAAGCAATTTAGCCTTCCTTGTAATTTTTGGAGGATGTGCTGCCGACAAAAAATTCTTAAAGGGTTATTTGATAGGGCCATGCCCAAGTATTTGCATAGGATATTTCTAATGCTAAACCCAAGAATTACGGCTAGATGGTTCTTGACATTCCCTTAGGTATTGAAGAAAAAAATACAGGATTTTTCATCATTTATCCTTGTCCTCGAGGCCTCCATGAAAATACCTGGGATTTCCTTAATTCGATGGTATTCCTCCAAGGAGACCTGATAGAAGAGAATGATAAGATCCACAAATTGTTGGTGTGTTATGGTTAAGTCATTACCCCATATCCTTAGGCCTCGAAGCCTAGATTCTCTAACCTCATATTTTATTTGCCAACCTAGTCCTTCCACTGCAATGATGAACAAGAAGGGAAATATAGGTTCCCCTTGTCATAGGCCCTGAGTTGGATAGAATGTCAATGTAGGGGTCCCGTTCAGCAGAATAGAGAAAACAAGGGAGGATATCATGGCAAGGATCTAGTTTATGCATCTTTGAACAAAACCATAGGCTTTGAGGATGCTCGAGAGGTAACCCCAACTAAGCCTATCATAAGCCTTGGATAAGTCTAGTTTTAACATCATACCAGGGATCCTTTGGGTCTTTAGGGAGTGGACAACTTCCTAAGATGTGATGAATCCCTTAAGTATTTGCCTACCTTCTACAAATCATGTTTGTTCTGGATAGATGAGGCTAGGAAAAAGTGGTTTTAACCCTTTAACAATCAGAGTAGCAATGATTTTGTACATAATATTACAAAAGGCTATAGGTAGGAAGCCTTGAGGATCTTCATATTTCAATGTTTTAGGAATCAAAACTATAAACGTAGAGTTAAAACTAGGGCATACCTTTTGGTTATGGCATGATTCCTCGACAACCACTGGGATATCTTGTCCTGTGAAGTTCGAGGTGGCTTAATAGAATTTTGCAGTGAACCCATTAGGTCTAGGGGCTTTATTCTTCTGAATTCCATTGACTATCTCTTCCACTTCTTCTAGGGCAATCACGCACATCAGGGCCATGTTCTGATCTCGAGTTATTAGATGTGGGATGCGCTGTGTGATTCTTTATATGGATCATGTTCTGTTCTCTGGGGTCTCTGAGAGAATCTATTTGAATTGATGTACAAGGAGCTCTTCCATCTCTTCATGGTGGACTCTTTTCTTCCCTTCCTCATCTTTTAAGGATTATATTTTGTTATGATGTCAGTGGTGCACCATGGCTTGGTGGAAGAATCTTTTGTTCCGTTCATCTTCCCTCAACCAATGGACCTAAGATTTATGTTTCCAAAGAATCTCTTCATGTTTTCTTCTTTCCTCCATATTGTTTATTAACATTCCTTCTTCTCAAACAAGGTATTTAGATCTCCCTTCCTGATAATTTTCTATCGGACTTCTGCCATATGCTTGTTTCTCTTAGTCCGGTCCTTGATAATGTGTCCAAATTCTTCTTTATTCCATTTCCTGAGTTTCTTCTTTAGCTCTTTAAGTTTCAGCTGGAAGGTATGCATACAGTTCCTGCCATGTTGTTCACTTCTTTTCCACCATTCCACTATTCTTTTAATGAGTCTTGGGTCTCTTAGCCAAAAGGCTTCGACCTAAAGGGTTGGTTCTTAGGTCTGACCTTTAGGTCCACCTCTAGTCCTATTGGCCAGTGATATGACCCCATACATGGGAGGATCGAGGCTCCCTAAAATTATCGCGACTTATCAACTGCTCCAAGAGGAGGAACCTGTCTAGTATGGATTCTATATGATGTACCCCCCCTCTTATGTTTTTCCAATTGTGAAAATCATTGATTGTTGGGATGTCAACAAGGTGTAGATTTGCTATGGTTTCACTAAAGACTTCCATATCCACATTCGCCCTTCGCATTCCTCCCTTCTTTTCTACTAAGATTGTTATCATGTTGAAGTCTCCTCGAACTTCCCACAAGTCCTCTGGGTAGAATTTTCTTAGGTTTGCCAACTTTTGTAAGAAGGCTCCTCTTTCTTCAGGGATACGAGGACCATATACCCTTGTAAGAAGCACCCATTCTTTGGAACCTATATTCCAAAATTTGCCTAAGAGAATTCTTGGTAGGGTGACCTAGACTTCGAACCAAACTTCTTCAGGGTTCCATAAGATTGCCAGTCCCCCTTCACTACCATTAGCATCCTGAGTCATGATCTGATACTCAGTTTTAAAGTTTTCTAGAATTTCTTTCAATTTTTTTCACTGATTTTGCTTTCTTGTACTATCATAATATTGGGCTTATCTTTATTCAATATCTCTTTAAGGTACCTCTATTTGCCTCTATTGTTGACACACTAATGTTCCAGGTTGTAAAAATTATTTCAATAGTTTTAAGGGTTGTTGGAAGACTTCTGATAATGGAACTACTCTTCCATAGTTTACTAACAACTCAATGACCATCTGGATGGATTCATTCATCATTCTCCTTCCTTCTTTTTTGCCTCCTTTTCCTTATGTTCCTGTGTCATGCGCTTGGCTAAGTTGGGACCCTAGATGTTCTTGGAGGGTTATAATGGTTGAACCATGTTTGCCTGTGTAATGTTTGAAGATTTCCTTATAGAGTTATTCCTAATGTTTAGGAATGAATTTGATGTAGGAGAATGAGGCTTGAAGACAAAAAGCTTCGAATTTATTTCAAAAATACAAAAAAAGTTTACAAGCAAAGGAGTGGAATCCTTTAGCTGTCAATTTACAAAGTTTTCTAGATAGGATTTGAGCTAGAAATCAAGGATTGGAGTGATTTTGTAATTAATTCGAGAAGTTTAGACTTAGTTGAGATTCTCAAGGAGAATATCAAGCAGATTAGGTATTTTCTAGGATTAAGAAGATTCGAACTATTAATTGAAGATCTAATTGTTAGAATGAAATGGTATTTATGTGAGTTCTGAAGTATTGTAAAAGGATTTTGAATTATTTGGCTTGATTAGGCCGTATAAGATTAAGTTACAGAAATTGTATCTCTTTGTATTTACGTATAATTGGTCAATCCTGGAGGCAGTGTATTCCTTCAAAATATCTCTAAGCTCTGTTGGTTTACAGTTTGGCTTTTGAATTAGAGTATGAAAAATTTGTATTGTATTGCACAATCTTGCGTTTTCCATCTTTTGAAATAATTTGGTTCTGTTCTAAAAACATTGAAGAATATGGCTTGAGACAAGTTTAATGTAGCGAAGGTCTTAAGTTTGTCAGAACAGAGAAAATAAAACCTGACAAAATCATGTTAACCAAAAGGAGTCTAGAACCATCTGATCTACAGATCAAATAGATCTAAATGACATCACGCATCAATAAGCTCGTGCGTTATTCAAGGAAGAAAATTGGTTTTACCCATGTAGTTGTTTATTAGGTGGAGAAAAAGTGGTAAGCTGTCTTTTGAAATTCTAAGCGATTCCATTTATTGACCGACATGTAGCACTCGGGTAGAGAGAGAAAACCACTCTATTGGGTGGGTAAACATCGTGCAAGATGTCCATCTGATATAGCTGTTAACCATTGGATCAAGTGTGCTTTGATCAATGGTGGAGGATTGACGCTTAGTTTTGTTAATCAAGTGAACCAACAACTGTAAGGTTGAAAGGTAAGATCAACAGTGGAGAGTTAGTGTGATAATGTTGTGGGAAAAGACGGACGTGATAAAGAATTAACCAAAATTTTGAATTCCTTTTATTTCTGTGGAAATTGAAAGGTTGTCATATTGCAGCTAAATTAAGCAGTTTTGCTAATTAGCAGAAGAGACAAGTTTGGAGGAAGATCAGTGATACTCCAAAGGAAATCTAAGAAGAAGTTCCACCTAAACTTGCAGAAATCATTCCTGGATTTGAATGATTATCCATTACACCTGCACCCAAAGCACCATTTATGGTATCAGAGCAGCCTACTGACACTGAACAGGATCTCAAGGATCAGAAAAATAAATCCAACATGGATTTCATAGTTGGAGGAAGAGGTGGTGGTCGAAGAAGAGGAAGACCTGTTGCAAATGTTGAAGTGTTGTAAGCTATGCAACAAATGCAAGCTAGATTGGGAGAAATGGAAATGGGAAGAGATGCAAATGTTGGAGATGTCAGTGAAGCTAAAGTTGAAGTTGTAGAAGAAGAAGAACCTACAGATGTAACTCCTGAAATGAGATTCTTTAAGTCAGTATTGAGAACCACATCCAAGTGTAGACTTGAAGTTTCAATCTACACAGGTAGATTAAGACCTAAGGAATTGATATACTAGATAAATGATATGGAGAAATTCTTCGATTATGAAGAAAGAGAAGAAGGTAAGAAGGTGAAGTTTGCTGTCACAAAACTGAAACGACATGCAACACTTTGGTGGGATGGAGTTTAGGTAGAAAGAAGAAGACTTGGCAAATAACCAATTAAGAATTGGAACAGGATGGTGGAAAAACTAAAAAGTAAGTTTTTTCCAAGTTATTATCAGCAAACATTATTTAGACAGATGCAGAATCTTAGGCAAAGATTTATGACAATAAAGGAATACACAGAGGAATTCTACAAAGTAAGCATAAGAGGATGACAAATCCAAGATACAGATGAGAAGGTTGCAAGATATGTGAATGGTCTCAGAATGGAGATCCAAGATGAGATAAGTGTATTGTCTCCTAAAAAAATAGAAGAGGCTTATCAGATGGTATTGAAGGTTGAAGAAAAACTCATGAGGAAGAAGTCTGCCAAAAATAGGGGTACTTTCCGAGGAAGGGGAAGTCAAGGTGGTAGAGGGAGATTTACATCACCTAGAGATGGAGCTAGCAACAACTCAAGTCAGCATGCATCCACAGGAGGTGATGCAAGTGGCAAAGGGAGTTTTTCCATAGGAAGGGGAGGAAGAGGTAGAGGAATAGAAATAAGATGTTACAGATGTAAAAAGCTAGTACACAGAGCTTATGGGTGCCTAGAAAATATAGGAATGAATCAGAGGAATGAAATTGTTGCAAAAACTAAAGAGGAAAGAACAAAGGTAATAGAAGAAGAGAATATACCAGAGAAAGCGTAATCTTTGGTAGTCAACAATTTTTTTTTAAAACCAGCTAAGGAAATTGTTGAACCAACACAGAGAAAAACCTTGTTTGGGACTATGTGTAAGGTTCAAGGGAAGTGTTTTCAGATGATAATAGAGAGTGGTGTTTTCAGATGATAATAGAGAGTGGTAGTACAGATAATTTGATCTCCAAAGAAGTGGTGTAGAAGTTGAAGTTGAAAACAAAGAAACATCCAACAACTTACAAGGTGTCATGGCTTCAAAAGGGATATCAGTTGGTAGTGAATGAGAAATGTGAAGTGGAGTTGAAGTTGGGTAAATACAGAGACAAAATCCTATGTGATGTGATGCCTATGGATGTGTGTCATATATTGTTGGGTAGACCTTGGCAGTATGACAGATGAGCTAAGCATGATGGAAAGAAAAACGCATAAAAATTTAGAAAATATGGTGTCAATCATACATTGTTGCCAATAAAAGAAGAGGATACATCAAAGAAACCTGATACAAAGACACTTTTGCTGAGTGGACATGAGTACTTGCAATAGATGGAAGAAGATGATGTAAATTTTGCATTGGTTTGAAAACCCAAGGCAATAATTACTTCCACAAAAGTTTCTGATTTCCCAATTGAAATTCAAGAGATGCTGGACAGTTATTGCGATATCATTGTAGATGATTTTTCTGATGAGTTACCACCCATTAGAAAAAATAGTCATCACATAGATTTGATTCCAGGAGCAATTCTACCTAATAAAGCAGCTTACAACATGACTCCCACAGAGAATGAAGAGATCAGAAAACATGTTCAGGAACTGTTAGACAAGTGACTGATTAGAGAGAGTTTGAGTCCTTGTGCAATACCAACAGTGTTGAGCCCAAAGAAAGATGGAGGCTGGAGAATGTGCACTGATTCAAGAACAATCAATAAGATAACAATCAGGTATAGATTTCGTTTACCTAGAATCAAAGATTTGATGGATTGTTTGAGTGGAGCTAGATATTTTACAAAGTTAGATTTAAAAAGTGGTTATCATGAAATCAGAATTAGAGAGGGAGATGAGTGGAAAACTGATTTTAATACCAATGAGGCTCATGAATGAAGTTTTGAGAGGATTTATTGGCAAATTCGTAATAGTATATCTATATGATATATTAGTTTACAGCAGATCAAAAGAGGAACACGTGAGACATCTGAATTATGTCTTACAGAGGCTACAACAAGAGAAGTTACTGTTAAATTTAAAGAAATGTTCATTCATGAAGGAGGAGTTGGTGTGTTTGGGCTTTGTAGTTTCTGGTGAGGATTTAAAGATGGATCCAGAGAATATCAAGGATATCATGGAGTGGCCTTCGCCAAAAGGTGTCTTTGAGGTAAGAAGTTTTCACAGTCTTGCTAGTTTTTATGGGAAATTCCTAACGAATTTTAGTAACATCAATGCTTCAATTATTGACATAATAAAGAAGGACATACAACCATTTAAATGGACTGTTGAAGCAGAGAATAACTTCCAGATATTGAACAGAAAGATAAATGAGAAGCCTATTTTGATTTTTCTTGATTTTAATAAACCTTTTCAATTGAGGTGTGATGCCAGTGGAGAAGACATTGGAGATGTTTTGAGTCAAGAGGATAGGCCTGTAGCTTATTTTAGTGAAAATTTGAATGAGTCGAAGAAGAAATATTCTTCTTATGACAAGGATTTTTATGCATTGGTGCGGTATTTGAAGAAGTGGAGACATTACCTGATGTCCAAGGAGTTCATACTATATTCAGATAACCATACATTACAATATATTATGAAACAACCAAAGATTAACCAGAAGCATGCAAAATGGGTAGAATACCTTCAAAGTTTTAATTTTGTGTTAAAACATATAACTGGTCAATCAAACAAAGTAGAAAATGCCTTAAGTAGAAAAAGAATTTTAGTTCAAGAAAGTCAAATTCAAGTGTTGGGTTTTGATTTTCTTAAAGAGTTATATGAGAAAGATCTATATTTTAAAGAAGCATTTGAAGCTTGTAGAAATGCAGTTACATTAGATAGAAGCAAGTTGCTGGATTATTTCTTGCAAGAGGGTTGTTGTTTAAAACAAATTAGTTGTGCATACCAAATTGTTCTATGAGAGAAAATTTGATCAAGGAGAAACATAGTGGTGGACTGGGAGGACATTTTGGTGCAGACAAGACTTATGAGCAGTTGAACCAGTTTTATTTTTTGCCAAAGATGAGAGTTGAAGTGGAAAAGTATGTGAAAAATTGTAAGGTCTGTCAGTATGCAAAGGGAAGGAGACAAAACACAAGTTTGCATGTTCCATTACCTATTCCAGATGGGCCTTGGGATATGGTAAATATGGACTTTGTTTTGGGTTTACCAAAAACTCAAAGGGGACATGATTCAATTTATGTAGTAGTTGACAGATTTTCAAAAATGGCACATCTTATTCCATGTAATAAAACCAGTGATGCTATTCACATTGCTAATCTATTTTTTAAGGAGATTGTAATATTACATGGGTTACATAAGAGAATTGTTTCAGATAGAAACACTAGATTTGTTGGACATTTCTGGAGGACATTGTGGAAGAAGCCTCGAACTAAATTAAGTTTCAGTTCTACTTATCATCCTCAGACTGATGGATAGACTGAAGTTGTAAATAGAAGCTTGCGTAATCTTCTGAGAAGTCTTGTAGGTGAACATCCAAAATAGTGGTATCAAGTCTTGGCACATGCAGAATATGCTTATAATGATTCTCCTAATAGGAGTACAGGGAAGAGTCCATTTCGTATAGTTTTTGGGTGCACCCAAGAGGAGTGTCTAATTGAGAGACTTGGGAAAAGCTGAAATGAGAAGTTCTAAAGGAGAATATTTTGCTACAGAAACTCAAGCAATACATGAACAGGTAAAACAACAATTACAGGACAACAACATAAAATACAAGAGCAGAGCAGATTTGAAGAAGAGAGAAGTTGATTTTGAAGTTGGAGATTTGGTTTTAGCACATCTGAGGAAGGAAAGGTTTCCAAAAAGGGAGTATAAAAAGCTAAATTTTAAGAAAATTGGACCATGCGGAGTCTTGAGAAAATCTTCTACAAATGCATATGAAATTGAATTACCCTCTGATATTGGGATATCTCCAATTTTCAATGTTGCTGATTTGTATAGGTATGAAAATGGAAATGTAGATGACACAACAAAGGATTAAAAAGAACAGGAAGTTGATTGGGTAAAACAGTTACATATAGCAAATGAAGAAGACAAGAGGATAGGAGTATTTTCAGTATTTGGTCAAATAGAAGGATCAACCAATTGCTAAAGCTACTTGGATGATAGATGCCATGCTACAGAAGTCGGGTAGTTTTGTAGAAGAGCTCATGGATAGGAGCCCATGAAGAATTTTGTCCTCAGGAGTCTGATACAGGAGCATGAGGCTTGAAGACAAAAGGCTTCGAATTTATTCCAAAAATACAA
Organism: Pinus taeda; assembly: GCA_000404065.3. Taxonomy (NCBI): domain Eukaryota; kingdom Viridiplantae; phylum Streptophyta; class Pinopsida; order Pinales; family Pinaceae; genus Pinus; species Pinus taeda. The sequence goes on along the minus strand of APFE031266537.1, from coordinate 15,518 downwards.
AAAAAGTTTACAAGCAAAGGAGTGGAATCCTTTAGCTATCAATTTACAAAGTTTTTTGGATAGGATTTTAGCTAGAAATTAGGGATTGGAGTGATTTTGCAATTAATTCAAGCAGTTTAGAATTAGTTGAGATTCTCGAGGAGAATATCAAGCAAATTAGATATTTTCTACTATTAGGCAGATTTGATCTATTAATCGAAGACCTGATTATTAAAATGATATGGTATTTATGCGAGTTTTGAAGTATAAGGATTTTGACTAATTTGGCTTGATTAGGCCGTATAAGATTAACTTACAGAAATTGTATCTTTGTGTACTTATGTATAATTGGCCAATCCTGAAGGCGGTGTATTCCTTCGAAATATATCTGAGTTCTGTTGATTTATAGTTTGGCTTTTGAATTAAAGTATGAAAAATCTATACTGTATCACACAATCTTGTGTTTTCTATGTCTTGAAATAATTTCTTTATGTTCTAAAAACATCAGAGAATATGGTTTGAGACAAGTTTAATGTAGCAGAGGTGTTAAGTTTGGTAGAACAGAGAAGAAAACCTGACAAAATCATGTTAACCCAAAGGAGTCTAGAACTGTCCAATCTACAAATCAAATAGATCTAACAGACATCGCACGTCAATAAGCTCATGCGTTAGTCAAGGAAGAAAAGTGGTTTTACCCATGTCACTATTTATCAGGTGGAGAAAACATTGTAAGCTGTCTTTTGAAATTATAAGCAATTCCATTTATCATCCAGCACGTAGCACTCAGGTAGAGAGAGAAAACCACTTTATCGCGTGGGTAAACATCACGAAAGATCTTCGTCCATCGCTATTAACTGTCAAATCAAGTGTGCTTTGATCAATGGTGGAGGATCGCCAATTAGTTTGTTGATTAGGGGAATATTGAAAGGTAAGATCAATAGGTGGAGAGTTAGTGCGATAATGTTGTAGTAAAAGGCATACGTGATAAGGAATTAACCAAAATTTTGAATTCCTTTTGATTCCGTGGCAATTGAAAGGTTGTCATATTGCGGCTAAATTAAGCAATTCTGCTAATTTAGTAGAACAGACAAGTTTGGAGGTAGATCACTGATACTCCAAACGAAATCCAAGAAGAAGTTCCACCTGAACTTGCAGAAATCGTTTCTGGATTTGAATAATTATCCATTACACCTGCACCCAAAGAACTAGAATCTTTCATCCAAATGCCTCCATTCCTACAACAATTGATTCATCACCTTCTCTTCAGCACTAAGGTCCTATTTTTGGTTATCGATCTCCATTAGGTTTTGTTCCACCATTTGCATGGTATCCTCATTTCCTTTATTCGCTTCTACCTTCATATTTTTTAGTTTATTACCCTCTGGTTCCTTGTCTTTTGGGTTTCTGTTTCCATAATATTGTCAAGCGTGTGCTCTCCCATTTCATCCTCCTATAATACAACAAACCGATTATGGGTTCTTTGTTCTTCATTGTTTTTTCTTGCTCTCTGGTTCGCTAGCTATCCCTGATTCCTTTTCCTCGACTGGACCTCCTGAAAACCTTCCCTATCTTCCTTGGCCATAGTTTCCCCTATCCTTTTCTCCGTAGAGGGGTTCTCCTTCTAGTTGAGCGAGCATGCCCAGTACAAGTGGCCATATTCATGGCATCGGCAGCACTTGAAAGGTATATGTTCATAGTCTAAAGGTTGTTGCCATATCTCATCATGGTATTCCACTTCTATCTAATCTAGGAGTGGCTCTGTAAATATTCATGTAAACATAGATCCAAGTGTAAGAAGTATATCTACATTTTCTTATCGAAACTACCACTTTGAAAAAGGTTCCTATAGAGTTACCGATTCTTCCAGGATTTCTGGATCCCAAAAATCCATTGACAAGTAAAATAGTCGTACCCAAATTGCGGTGGCCAAGAGCTTTTCCTAGTCTGGATTATAGCATTCCTCCTAATGTCCAATGAAGAGTCCTTCATTATTGAAGAAATACAACCCATCTTCAAAACCCCTCTCTTTGTCCTCCAGAATATAGAAAATCGCTATGAAAAATCCCTTTTCCCCGAGCTTGATATCAATGTGTCCTTTCGCTTGCCATCATTGCCGAATCCATTTTATCATCTCTTTCTCTGTCGTCCATGCCCCGATGAACTTACAGATAAGGGAATGGTCCTTCATGTATTTTGATATTCCTCCAGCTTGCTGTTCAGAGTAATAAATCTTGGTTTTTCTATAGCTCTCGACAAGCATTTCTCTCCCAAGCCTACTTTCGATTTGGCTCCCAAGGACAATATTCCTTTTCCACTTCCTCCATTGCCACCAATTGCTCCTTGCTGGCTCGATTCTCCTATTGCAATTTTTCGATAGGAAGGAATCTCTCCCCCCCTTTCATTCCGCTCATTACTTCTTCACCAGTTCTCCATGGGCTAGTTCTGTAGTCCTTCAATCAGTTGTACACTCGCAGGGATGTCAAGGCAGGTTTGAAGAAACCCTACCTGCTCCCACTTCTTGCCTTCGCCTCCCCTCTCATAGGGATTTTAAAATATTTAATATGACATATATTCTCTCATTTTTAAAACCAATCATCATGAGCGTTGTCGAATGTTGCATTATAATGAAGATTGTCTTGAAATGAAAACCATAATCAACCATGGTGAACCATGGTCCAACATCGCATTATAACAAAGATTGTCTCGATATGAAAATCAACTATGGTTAAGGATGGTCAATGATATTTATTTTTCATTTTATAATATTTATCATGGGGTTTAAACAACTTGGATTTATAATATTAATTCATTGGGGTTAAAATATCGATCCTTTCTGTTTTTAATATTAATCCCTTGCCTTTTTTCATCCCTTAGGTTTATAATATTTTTCTCTTGGGTTTATAATATTAAACCCTTGGGTTTATTTGTTCTTTGAGTTTATAATGTTAATAGTTCCTTTGGTTTATCATTTTATCCCTTCAGTTTATTAATCCCTTGACTTTAAAATATTAATTGCTAGGGTTTAATAATCTTTTAGGTTTTTAATATTAGTTTGTTGGGTTAATTTATTCCTTTGGTTTATTTATTCCTTGGGTTTATAAAATTAAAAATGCATTGGGTTTATTCATCCCCTTTATTTATATTATCCATTTAGTTTATTTATTCTTTGGGTTTATAATACTAACAATCTCTAAGGTTTATTGATCGCTTGGGTTTATAATATTAATAATCATGCGACTTTATCAATCCTTTATTTTTAGAATATTAATTCGTAGGCTTTATGAATATCTTGTCTTTGTAATATCGATCCCTTTTACTTATTGATCCCTTTGGTTTATTAATCCCTTGAGCTTAAAATATTAATTCTTAGGGTTTATTAATCTCTTCGGGTTTTATACTCGTTTTTTGGTTTTATTGATTCCTCGGGTTTATTAATTGATTGGATTTATTAATCCTTTGTGTTTATAACATTATTTTATTGGGTTTACTATTTCCTTAGGTTTATCCAACTATTTATGATTATGTGAATATCACAATATATTAATCTAATATGGAAATCAACCATGGTCAACCATGTTTATGTTAGGGTTTATAATAGTCATGTTAGGGTTTATATGCGTTGGGTTTATAATTTTTATCCCTTAGGATTATTATTCCCTTGGGTTTATAATATCAATCCTTTCGGTTTACTAATTTTAGGGTTCATATTCCTGGGGTTTAATTTTATTCAACAATGGTCAATAATAAGCAATCATGTTCGACCATGATCAACCATGGTCCAACATCGCATTGTCACAAGGATTGTCACAATACAAAAATCAATCGTGCTCAACAATGTTTATTTTAGTATTTTGAATATTTATCTAGGGGTTTTTAACCTTGGGTTTATAATATTACTCTCTTTGGTTTAATATTATTCCCTTGGGTTCAAAATCCCTTGGGGTTTTAGTGTTAATCCCTTGGGTTTATTATTCCTTTGGATTTATAATATCAATCCCTTGGGTTTACTATTCTCTTAGGTTTATAATATCAATAATAGTCAACCATTGTCAGTCAGAGCCAATCGTAGCCAACCATGATCAACCATGGTTGAATGTCGCATTGTGACAAGGATTGTCTCACCATGAAAATAAACCATGTTTATTTTGTCTCAACATGAATATCAACGATGGTTGAGGATGGTTATTGATATTTATTTTTCGATTTATAATATTTATCGTGGGGTCTAAACAACTTGGATTTTTAATATTAATCGATTGGGTTTAAAATATCAATCCCATTTGTTTTTAATATTGATCCCTTGCATTTTTTGATCCCTTATGTTTATAATATTTTCTGTTGGGTTTATAATATTAAAGGCTTGGGTTTATTTGTTCTTTGAATTTATAATATTGATTATTCCTTTGGTTTATCATTTTATCCCTTGGGTTTATGAATCCCTCGACTTTAAAATATTAATTTCAAGAGTTTATTAATCGTTTTGGTTTTTAATATTAGTTTGTTGGGTTTATTTATTCCTTGGGTTTATTTATTGCTTGGATTTATTAATAATTTGTTTTTATAGTATTAACGCATTGGGTTTATAAATTAAAAAATGCATTGGGTTTATTCATCCCTTTTATTTATAATATTAATAATCCTTTGGATTTTTAATAATAATAATCCCTTTGGTTTATTAAACCCTAATATTAACGGTTTAATCTATTAGGTTTATAATTTTTATGTTTTTAGTTTATTTATTATTTGGGTTTATAATACTAACAATCTATAAGGTTTATTGATCACTTCGGTTCATAATATTAATAATCATACGAGTTTATCAATCTTTTGTTTTTAGAATATTAATTCCTATTCTTTATTAAACTCTTATGTTTGTAATATTGATCCCTTGTGCTTATCGATAACTTAAGTTTTTAATATTTATCCCTTGGGTTCAATAACTCGTTGGGTTTATAATATTAAATAGTTGGGTTTATTAGTTCCTTGGGTTTATAATATTAATAATCTGTTTGGTGTATTAATCCCTTGAGTTTAAAATATTAATTCTTAGGGTTTATTACTCTCTACGGTTTTTATATTGGTCTGTTGGGTTTATTCATTCCTCGAGTTTATTAATCGATGGGATTTATTAATCCTTTGTGTTTACAATATTATTTTGTTGGGTTTATTATCTCCCTTGGGGTTACTATTTCCTTAGGTTTATAATATTAAATGCTTAGGTTTATTTGTTCTTTAAGTTTATATTATTAATAATTCCTTGGGTTTATCATTTAATCCCTTGGGTTTATTAATACCCTATTAAGGTTTAAATAATAGACCTAAGGTTTAATATTAATCCCTTAGGTTTACAATGTTTATCCCTTCACTTTATTAACTTGTTGGGTTTATAATATTAACAATCCCTAGGGTTTATTGATCCCTTGGGTTTATAATATTCATTGTCATGTGGGTTTATCAATCCTTTGGGTTTAAAATATTAATTCATAAGCTTTATTAATCCCTTTTGATTTTAATATTGATCCCTTGCAATTTTTTATCCCTTGGGTTTCTAATACTTTTCCCTTGAGTTTATTCATTCCTTGGGTTTATAATATCAATTTTTGGGTTTTTTCATTCTTCAAATTTATAATATTAATAATTCCTTTGGTTTATCATTTAATCCATAGGTTTTATTAATCCACTGATCTTAAAATATTAATTCCAAAGGTTTATTAATGGTTTGGGTTTTTAATATTAGTTCGCTAGGTTTATTGATTCCTAGGGTATATTGATCTGTTGCATTTATTAATCATTTGGTTTTATAATATTAATGCCTTGGGTTTGTAATCCCTTGGTTTTATAAAACACCAATATTAAGGGTTAAATATTTGTCTAACTATTTATGATTATGTCAATATCACAATACATTAATCTAATATGGAAATCAACCATGGTCAACCATGCTTTTTCTAGCATTTGTAATAGTCATGTTAGGGTTTATATGTGTTGGTTTTATAATTTTTATCCCTTAGGTTTATTATTCCCTTTAGTTTACAATATCAATCCTTTCCATTTATTTATCTAAGGGTTCATATTCCAAGGGTTTAATATTATTCAACAATGGTCAACAATAAACAACCATGTTCGACCATGATTAACCATGGTCCAACATCACATTGTCACAAGGATTGTCTCAATATGAAAATCAACCATACTCAACCATGTTTATTTCAATCTTTTTAATATTTATCTAAGGGTTTTTATACCTTGGGTTTATAATATTACTCCTTTGGGTTTAATATTATTCCCTTGGGTTCAAAATCCCTCAGGGTTTTAGTATTAATCCCTTAGGTTTATTATTCCTTTAGTTTTATAATATCAATCCCTTGGGTTTATTATTCTCTTAGGTTTATAATATCAATAATGGCAAACCATTGCCAATCATAACCAACCATGTTCAACCATGGTTGAATGTCGCATTGTAACAAGGATTGTTTCACCATGAAAATAAACCATGTTTATTTTAGTGTTTGTAATATTTATATTAGGGTTTACCAATGTAGGGTTTATAATATTAGTCCCTTGGGTTTAATGTTATTCCCTTCAATTCATATTCACATGGGATTTCAGTATTAATCCCCATGGTTTATGTTTCCCTTGGGTTCATAATATCAATCCCTGAGGTTTATTATAACTCAGGTTTATAATATCAATCATGGTCAACCATGGTCAACCATAACCAACCATGGTCAACCGTGGTCAATCATGCTCGAATCTCGCATTATGAAAAAAATTATCTCCATATAAAAGTCAATGGCAATCAATGTACAATCATGGTCAACAATGGTCAGCCATGGTTGATGATGGTCAAAAATGTTTGATATAATCAAACATGGTCAACCATGACCAATCATGGTCAAACATGTTTGAACATTCCGTTCTGAGAAAAACTGTCTTGATATGAAAATCAACCATGATCAACCATGATACAATGTCGCGTTGTGACAAAGATTGTCTGGATATGAAAATTAACCATGGTCAACCATCGTCCAACATTGAATTGTGATAAGGATTGTCTCAATATGAAAATCAACCATGATCAACCATGGCCCCACGTCGCATTGTGACAAAGACTATCTAGATATGAAAATTAACCATGGTCAACCATGGCCTAACATGGCATTGTGATAAGGATTGTCTCAGTCTGAAAATCAACCATGGTAAATCATATTTATTTTAGTGTTTAAAATATTTATCTTGGGGTTTATTTACTTTTCGTTTATAATATTAGTCGCTCGTGTTTAATATTATTCCGTTGGGATTTTAGTAGTAATTCATTAAGTTTGTTATTCTGTTGGGTTTATAATATCAATCGATTGGGTTTATAAATATTAATCATGGTAAACCATGGTCAATCATAGCCAACCATGTTCAACCATGGTCAAACCATATGGATATGGAAATCAACCATGCTCAACCATGGTCCAACGTTGTGTTCTGACAAAGATAGTCTCGATATGAAAATCAATCATGGTCAACTCCATGGTGCAAAATTCCATTGTTACAAGGATTGTCTCTCTACGAAAATCAAACCTTCGGTTTATTGTTCCTTTGGGTTTATAATATTAATCTCCTAGGTTTAATTTTCCCCACTCAACCATGGTTTATTATGATGTCAACCATGGTTTATTGTGACAAGGATTGTCTCAATATGAAAACCAATGATGGTCAATCATGTTTATTTTAGTGTTTATAATATGTATCTTAGCATTTATATAAGTTGGGTTTATAATATTAGTCTCTTGGGTTTAATCTTATTCCCATGGGTTCATAATACCTTGGGGTTTTAGTATTAATCCCTTTAGTTTATAATATCAATGCATTGGGTTTATAATATTAATCATTTTCAACCATGGTCAAACATAGCCAATCATGTTCAACCATGGTCTAATATTGCGTTCTAACCAAGATTTTCTCAATATGAAAATCAATCATGGTCAAACATGGTTAACCATGGTCCAACGTCGGATTGTGACAAGGATTATCTCTATATGGAAATCAACCATGTTCAACCATGTTTATTTTAGGGTTTATAAGATTGATGTTAGGGTTTATATCCCTTGGGTTTATAATTGTTTTCCCTTAGGTTTATTATTCCCTTGGGTTTATAATATAAATCCCTTGGGTTTATTGATCATGGTCAATCATGGAAAACCATGGTCAATTTGGGTTTTTAGTATTAATCCCAATGGTTTTGTATTCCTTTGGATCAAACATGGTGAATCATAGTCAACCATGGTCAAGCATGCTCAAATGTTGCTTTGTGACAAATATTGTCTCCATATGAAATTCAACCATGGTCAAGCACGGTCAACCATGATGCAACGTGACATTGTGACAAAGAACTAATTATTATTATTAATTATTCACATTATTAATTATCATTATGTTAAAAATGAATAATTATTATTATTAATTAATTAGTTATTTAATATTCATAGTATTATTATTTCCCAATATTTAATTAAATAAATATTATTATTGTTTAACACCTTGATTGGGATGCGGGTCGACAGTTGAGATAGGTTGGTTGTAGTACCCTGGCAATTAGTATCTCTGCCCCCCACATGCTCAAGGCAGGGATTGCAGTTACCCTTGACATGAATTCATGATAGAGAGGTGGGAAAGGTGGTGGGACAGGAGGTAAGGCAAGGCATATAGGTGGGCGAGTTAATTTGATGCACAGTGTTAGAGGGTTAGCTTCTAGAAAAAGGTGGTATTGCAATATTGTGGGAGGACACCAAAACTAGAGGAGCCAAGTTTGATGACGAAGGCCTACGAACTTCGGGTAAGTAATTCGGCTTTGCTCCACCATTGTAATTATGTTATGGTTGGTGTTTTTCTAGGGAAAAGGAGAGTAATTAGCAAGAGAGCTTGGGGGATAGAAATTGTTGGTGGCAATGGGGAAGGCAATAGCATATTGGGTTAACTGGTAATGCCTATGATCGCTAGGGGGGAAATTGCATTTTGCTGGGTTGGGAAGCACCGTGCTCCTTAAAGATTGTTTGGGGGGGAGTTTGACTTCGGAAAGAAAATGCATGAGGAGAAGGTGATGGTAGAAAGGGGTAAGGGGAAGCAGCTGGTAGGAGGCTTGGGGCGCAGCCAATCCCGCTGCATGCAAAGCAAGCACTGGGTTAACTGGAACCCCTACCAAAATGATGGCAAGGCTAGAAAATCTAGGTGGAAACCCATTTGGGTGAAACTGAGGGGCAAATCCATTAATCCTTCTGTAGCAGGGGAAAGGAACCTGAACTACAACAAGAAAATTGTAAGAAGCAAGAGGGGTCTACGAGCTCAGCTTGGGTAAGGGTCGGTTGACTTGCTTGCAAACGCTAGTAATGGGAGTAGAAGAAAGGGCACAAAACGGGTATGGGCTATGGACCTCCTCATTGCGGTCTCTGGACCACCCCAGCTTGGATATTGTGAGAGTCAGTGGAGAGGAGAAGCAGGGAAATGTGTATAACATTGGAAACAACACTCAGAATAGAGGCACCAGGGGGTCGCACATAAATGCAATGTTGTGCTTCAATTTCCCTAACTGTGGTTGTCACCAGTGTTCTGGAAATTAGGTCATGGCTCATTCTGCGAGGGGATTTGGTCATGGTAGGAGAGTCCTGACACCAAGGAAAGACAAGGAACCGAGTATGTCGGAACCACGTAGGGGCAGGAAGTCGGTAGAACACCTCATCACTGAAGCGGCGAAGGCTTACTAAGAGGGAATGGATGCTAGAATCTGGAAATTGTTATAAGAGAGGGAAGAGGAAGTAAAATGAGGCAGTGAGACAGAGGAATAAATGGATAATTGGATGACCTTAGTCCCAGATTCAGGAAACACACGTGAAAGAATCGCACAGTTTAAGAAAACTTTGTACCTTTACTGGTTAATGAAGAGTTTATTATGCAAGGTGATGGAGTATATTTTCATGGGAATGGCGGTGACACTCTAGGGAATGACGAGCTATAAGAAGGATTTGCAGAAAATCCTCTTTAAACTACATAAACAAGATATTAGGTTGGATAGAAATGATCGCCATATCCCTTGCATACTGGAGCTAAATGATATGCCTGGGGCATCCACCAGGGATCTGGCACCTATTGAATTTGCCTCAAAGGAACAGAAGTACTAGACTCTTACCCATGAATATTTTTGTTTTATATGGATATCTTTTAATTTATATGTTCCAAATATCATTTTATATAGTTATGTAGTGTATGGACATGAAACAGAAACATATCTAGCTTGGCTAGAGACATTAAGACTGTATTGTTTTTGGATGGCTTATAATGCAGACCAGTAGCCAACATACATGGTTTCCCCTCAGGGCAAGTTGAGGCCACCTGGTTATTCTATGTGGTGTAAAATTGCTTATGTTTTTGTAGGAGTTTACAAGGTAAGTTCAACAGATAAAACACCAAAGGACACCACTCACAAATAGATCATAGTTCAATACACCAGTATTCTTGACGTGGTTAAAACCCTCAAAGAGGGAAACAATCCATGGCTTGAGCCAACGCGGCCACTTCAGGAAATTTATTAATGCAAAAGAAAGAAAATTTACATAAGCTTCTCTCATGAATTGTCACCCTACAAATGACCCTCCATGCACTTTAAATAGAGATCATGGACCAATCGGGTGTTAAGCCACAGATCATGTTTTGCTAATACCAAGGAGAGAATGAATCGTCAAATAACTTCATGTCTAGAACATTTCGTGACCGTCAGATTGTAAGTTACAAAAGTACATAGTAAAGAAACACACTTTACCTAACTCTACACTAGACCAAGTTATACTTAACTGTTTCCTATGTGTCAGAATATCATAACATCCCCCCTTAAGAACAACTTGGGATAGGATTGAAGGATGTACAAATATGACACAATAGGAGAAGGGAGGAAGCATTAGAGGCTATCCCCCTTTAGTGAAAACGTCTTGAGCTCCAACCATAAATCTAAGTTTAGTAAACTTTTCCTCTATGAGAGCCTTTGTAAGGATGTCTACAACTTGATCATCTATTGAACAATATTGCACTTTAAGAACATGGTCATGAATGAGCTTTATGATGAACTGCATGTGTATTTTAATGTGTTTGTTGCACTGATGTTGGATTGGACCTTCACATAGTTGAATGGCACTTCAATTATCACACCAAAGTGTAGTTGGATGTTGCTGCTGAAAGCCAAACTCAGACAGGATCTGATGAAGCCACAAGGCTTCCTTACTAGTTTCTATGGCACCATGATACTTTGCTTCTGATGAAGAAAGAGAAATGGCACTTTGTTTCTTGCAAGCACATGTAATAGGTCTAGAACAAAGAGTGAATACATAACCGACAATAAACTTCTGATCATCATGGTCACCAACCCAATCAGAATCAGTGAAACCAACCAATAGAGGAGATTCTTTTGCACTATAATGAATCCCAAACTAAATTGTACCTCGAACATCACTATGTATTATTTTAGCTGCTTTCCATGACTTTCATGTAGATTTTGCATAAACTGAGCAATAAGGCCAACAACAAAAGAAAGGTCAGGATGAGTATGGGTCAAATATAAAATTTTTCCAATAAGCTGATGGTATAACGTAGCATCGACTTCAGGGGAAGTAAAAGTGACTGAAGGTTTGGCTCCTGAATGAAAGGGAGGAGGGGATGCTTATGTTCTTCCATGTGAAGGTGGAATAGAAGATCACAGGCATACTGGGATTGGGAAAGGGAAATACCTTTCTTGGATTGCAAGACTTGATAACCAAGAAAATAATGCAAGTGTCCTAAGTCTATCATTTCAAACTTATTTTTAAGGTTGGACTTCACATGGTTTATAAGGTTAGGATCACTACCATAAAGGATAAGATCATAAACATAAAGAACAAGAATGATAAGAGACGTATCCACTTTCTTGGTGTAGACAATATTCTTAGAATGACACCTAGAAAAGCTAGAATCTAAAAGAAAGCTATCCGTTTTGGCATACCAAGCCCAAGGGACTTGCCTGAGACCATAAAGGGATTTCTTAAGATGACATACAAGGTTGGAGTCTATTTTTATCAATCCAAGAGGTTGTTCCATATAGATTTCTTCATGCAAGTACCCATGCAAAAAGGCAGATTTAACATCCATCTGAAAGAGGTAGAAAGGGAATGAACAAGGTGGATAGAGTTAATTTTGGAAATAGGGGAGCAGGTTTCACTGTATCCAATTCCTTCAACCTATGAAAAACCTTTAGCAGCAAGACGAGTTTTCTTTTTATCAACTTTTCCATCTGGTCCAAAGTTGGTTATGTAAACACATCTACATCTAACATGTTTTCATCCCTTTGGAAGAGGAACAAGATCCCATGTATCATTCTCCAATAATGAACAATATTCTTCATTCATAGCTACGTCCCGATCTAGATGATTTGAAGCTTCTGCAAAGGTGTCAGGATCATAATTCACTGAAGCTTAAGCCAGTAAAGAAAAGGTTATATCAAACCAAGAACGTGTACACCGCTGATCTATAAGATCACTTTCAAGAGCACCTACTACATCCCGAGTGGCACAGACCCATTTTGGAAGCTGAGGAGCTGAAGGAGGATCCTGAGAAGGTGGGGGATGATTTTCAACCTCATTGTCATCATCTGAAGAAGAAATATTTTTAGAATTAGAAGAGATAGAGAGAGGTGGCACATCCACTGAACTAGGGTTGAAGGCTGATATATTTTCAACAAACTTTACATCTCTTCTAATGATAACATCTTTGGACTTAAGTGAATGAAGTCTATATCCTTTGACATCTTTAGAATATCCAACAAAAGTACATTTTTCACTCTTAGGTTCTAAATATTTATGTCTGGAATATGGGCCCATGCTTCACTTCCAAAAACACGAAAGTGACTTACATATCATTTAATTGAGCTCCATGATTCTTCTAGACTGATATTCTTTAAAACCTTAGTATGAGTGTGATTTACTATGTAATTTGTACAGTTAATTACTTCTGCCTAAAAATTAATACTAAGTCCTTTAGGTTGAAGCATACAATTAGCCATTTCCTTTAAGGTGTGATTCTTCCTTTCAGCTACACCATTTTGTTGTGGATTATATGGAAGAGTATGTTTCATTTGAATTCCATTCTCAGTGCAAAAGTTGATGAATTTTTTGTTAACATATTCTCCGCCATTATTAGATCTTTGCTTAAGAATTTGATGTCTAGATTGTTTCTCAACAAAGGCCTTGAAGGACAAGAACATGTTAAATACTTCACTCTTGAGTTTTAAGAAGTATACCCATGTGCATCTAGAGAATTCATCAATGAAAGTTAAGAAATACTTGTAGCCAGAGAATGAAAAAAATGGAATTCGACCACATAAATCACTATGCACAAGCTGTAAAGGGGCTAAGACATGCCAAGAGGCATGTTTTTCAAAATTATCCCCATGATGTTTTTCGAGTGCACATCTGGAACAAACACCATCTCTACAAGATACCATACGAAGACCTGTCACCATATTTTCTTTACATAGATTTTGAAGGGAGCAATACTTTAAGTGACGAAATTGCTCATGCCAAAGTTTGCCCACTTCATCATTATGAGCTTCAAATACTGAGGGAAGAGTTTATGACCCAAAGTTGTTAAACTTATACAACCTTGTAGAATCATCAGCAATGAAGGTAGCTAAAATCTATCTAGGATCTCTTAGGTCCTTAATTACAACATCCTAAGGTGAAAATTCAATGGTTTTGCCTTCACCTAAATGTGTTATCTGATACACAGATATAAGGTTGCAGGATAAGGTTGGAACACATAATATGTCATTAAATTGACCATTATCTAGATGAACAGTTCGATTCCCTGCAACAATAAGAGATCTATCATCACCAACATACATATTTTTGGTGTTACAATCATTTAAATAAGAAAACATGGCTTTTTTTTTGGCCATGTGATAAGAAGCTCCAAAACCAATGGTTCACTCATGAAAATGAGAAGAAGAAGATACATTTAGTGCATAACCAGAGCAATATGCTTGAAAACCACATGTATAACGTGTTATTCATGAACATGAAGTTGAAGTTGAAGAGTGCTCCAAATGGATGTTATGCTTCTTCATCGTTGCTTCCAAGGCTTCCATCTTCTTAAAGAATTTGGATTCTAAGTGGTCATCTCGACTACAAAAGTTGCAATGTCTATCAGTCTTGTTCCCTTTGTTTTTATCTTATCATTTTTCTTAATTGATTTTTCATTTTGAGACTGAAATTGCTTAGGACCCTTTTTTGGTTTAGGAACATTATTTTTAGGATACTACTTCTAATGATTCTTTGAATTTGGTTGTTGTTGGGAAGCTAAGGATTCCTTGAAAGAGTTTCCAAGATTAAGAAGACCAAGATGTAAGAGTTTTTCTTGTTCTCTTATTGAAGAATCAGAAAATGCATCAAAAGAGGGGGACTTGTAGTCTTGTCCTTGAGAAATAAAGGTTTCTCTAGTAGAATGGAAGGTGGAAACAAACACAGAGTAGGTTGGTCCCATCTTAGTAAGAATGGAATAGATAAAGCTACCATCTTCTTTCTCAACCTTAACACCTTCCAAGAGAAGTCTAAGGTTCTTGAACTTGGACAAAAAATCTTCAATGGAAGAAAGATTATTGGGGTCCAATGTAAGCAACTCATTTTCAAGTTAATGGGCTCTAATTTCATTTTTAATTCCAAAAATTTTATTGAGTTATTTCATTGCTTCATTAGGGGTATCAAGTTCTGCAATATGGAATCTAAGGTCTGGAGAAATAGACATCCCTATCAACCCACGTGCTTGATCTTGCTTGTTTTTCCATTTGGTTTCCTTATCTTCATTTTTAGGTTTAGTTTCTTGGTCTGAGGTTATTCTATAAAGACCTTTACTTCTAAGTAAATCCACAATGTAGGACCACCATTGGAAGTTGTTGGTGTTGTCAAGAATAGCTTGGCATGGAATTTCCATTTTAACATAAAATGAAGCTGTAGATGCTAAAACTAAGTGTTCCAATGGAAAGATATCGAAAAATTAGGCCAATTCAAAAAAAACGGCTCTGAAAATGACTTATGGATGAAGAAGTTATGTCTTTTTGAATAAAAGTTCTTAAAGATGCTCATGAAGTGTGTGAATATGTGGAAATGAATGATAATGCTATATTTTATTAAACACCCCACCCCCACCCCCCAGGTTTTAACCCTGTACAGAAATTACCTGCATATGAATTCTAAAACAAAGAAAATAAACAATGTGAGAGTATAACACATAAAACGCATATGCACAGAGATTTTCCCCTGGATCCCAAAACCGGGACTACCATAATTATGTTCCTTTCAATGTCACAATACATATTTATACATGAAGAAGCATCCAATACCATGGATCGAAAACCATCGCGTCCAAAACCATGGACCGAAAACCATAGGTAGGTTCGCCCAACCTAATATAGGGTCCAAAAAAAAATTTCCCGGGGCGCTACCCCAAACCTCGTAGAGGGGGGCTACCCGCCCCCC